>JAKFHU010001185.1:0-100317 GCA_023783475.1 Daubentonia madagascariensis | reverse complement strand
CCCAAATAGAGCCCCAAAATGAAAGGAATAAAAGGAAAAAAAGAAAAAATTATTCCCCCCCTAATTTTTTCGGGGATATGGAATTCCGCCCAAATTTTTTGGAAAAAAATGTTTTTTTTGCGGAATTAAACTTCGCTCCAAAAGAAAAAATATCATTAAAACCTTTTTTTTCCTCAGATAGCTTCATCTTCCCATAGAATCACTCAGGGGAATGGGACACCAAAGTTCAGCCGGTGAGTGTCATGCAATATTCTTCAATATGACCCCGTACTGCTGCACCCACGGAGCACTTGCAATGTGGCTAGTGAGACTGAAAAACTAAATTTTAATGCAGCAAATTGTAAGTAATTTTATTCAATTTAGCCTTAAGTAATCCTACATTTAAATGGCCACATTTGGCCACCATACTGGACAGCACAGCTCTAGGGAAAGGGTTGGAAGAAGGGGGATCCATTTGTGATCCTTTGATTGAGGCAGCTGGAGGGATTCTCAGACCCACGGGTGAGACAAGAGGGTGCTCACGTCCCTTCCTTCACAAACTCTTCCCACAAGCATGAGACAAGAAAGACAAGTAAGCACTATTCTGAATTTGGGATTTGTCATTCCATGTATGGATGACTGCTGTGTAGAACAAACAGAGGCCAAAACCAAATAAATTTGTCCCATAACCCCTCTCAACGTCCAAGCCATGTGCATTCTGCTGGAGTCTTTCTTCTCCTCTCCCCCTTATCAGAACCAGAGGCAACCCTACAATTTTTGATTATGATCAGATAATAAAATACCTTTGGTGATCTTAGTATACCACTTGGTCAGTGTTCAGTAATTTGTCTGTTCTATCCAATGTGATTGTAACGGCAAAAACCAGAGTCACGCTGTCCAAGGAAACACCGAGATAAAAAAGGACGAGAGCAGAGAGGTCGGGTTTATTACTATTAACACCAGCGGCTCGAGGATGTTTTTTTCAAAGTTGAGCACCCCCGGTCAGGGGAACTTGTCTTTATAATTTAAACAAGGGGGGGGTACGAGCAGTGCTAACACAAAGAGAGTTGCGGAGGGAGCTGGTCAGGAACATAACTGGTGTCACAATTACTTTCTGGCAACACTGGTGCCTTTCAAGCATTCCTGGACTAGGGGGTACAAGCAGTCTTACAAAGCAATGAAGTAATTTAACATAAACAGTGCTATAGCTTCTCCTTTCAAGGTAAAAGGTTTTCAGTGAGTTTTATTATTTTCCATCTCATGATAATCACCAATCTAATCTTTCAATGTCAAAGCATCTTGCTTCCCCCGGCTCAGGCTTGGAAATGGTCCGGAGGTGTGGTATGATACTTCCATGTGGACTCAAACAACACCTGGCCCCTCCCCTTGTGAAACCCCTTGTCCCCCAGGTGTGTTGAGCACGGGGAGAGACAAGAGGTCAGTGTCAGGATACTTTTCCCTCACCTGGATAGAGTTCAGCACATGTTTACTCCTGACTTTTTCTTCCTTGCTGGGTGCTTCCATGGCTGATTTGGGGACCACATCACTGGGCCTTGAGCCTCTGCAGTTTCCTGACATTTGGCCTCCATGGAGATCTCCGGAGAGAATTCCCCCACCACCAGCCACCCCCATTTCAAATATGTTTGTGATTCACACCCCTTCCCACTGTTTCCCCAGACTTCAAGGGACAAAACCCAAGACCTACAAGTAGCCTCCTTGAAGCCCCATCTCCCTAGTAATTTAGAGGTGTTGGGCATTTCCACTTGCACACTCAGACGACCTTCCAGCTTCTCTAAAACCCTTTTAAAATTTCACCTCCCCTATTTCTGCATATTAGGAAAACACCCCCCTCAAGGGAGCACTCCGTTCTGTGGTTGTGGCCTTTGGGTAGAAACAGAGATGGGTCAGAAATAAACCACCCCGAACAAAACCACTTTCAACCAAAAAAGGGAAAACAAAGGCGGGCTTTTAATGGTTAAATCAGGGAACGATTTGTTATTTCACACCCATTTTTATTTTTCATAACCCAGGGGCCAGAGGGGGAAAAACTGAAAATGATTTTTTGGCAAAGGTTCAGTTCCTACCCCATTTTTCTTGCATAAACGTCAAGCCACTCCATCAGATCGGTTTTCACACTGTGCTGCCCACCCTTCTACCAAATAAAAGGCTCAGCATAAATCCCAGGCCAGCTTGGGCTTTAAGTATTCTTCGGGCCCCCCTCCCCCTGTGCCGGTGTGGATGTGCGGGGACTGGCCTCACCCAGCGTCTTTAGCCATGACTGCCTACTCCACAGGTGGCTTCAGGAAGACAGCACAGCGGAGAAAGCCTGTGAGGGTTTGACGAATCCAGCGTCACCTGACCCCAAACCAAGCAGCCCCAGAAGCCCCCCTGCACTTGCAAAACCCAAACACACACAGTCACACACACACAAAAAACTGGGTCATAAGGAGTCGGCGTGAGGCAACATGTGATTGAAATGCCGGCTTTACCATATCTTTGGTTCCCACAAAACCCCAGGAGTGTGTTCCTAGAGTGTCTCTTTCGGGCCTGACATGTTTGCCCTTTTCCCGTTGCAATGGCCTGTGCTGGGGAGTGAGGTTTGGCATCCACTATGACACGCTCCCCTCTCGGATAAGCCTTCCCAGGGTTTCCTCAACATAATTTTACCCTGGTCTTCCAGTTCCACACACACACTCAACACTCTCTCGTGATTTGTGACTGGATTGCACTGAGTGTATTCTTAATTTAGGGCAGAGTGGACAAAAAATTTCAGAAATGTTTCTTCTTCCACAAGAAATAACATTTAAAAATATATTTAGTGTTCAAACTGAATCATAAAAAGGCGCTTTGGCTATTTCCCTTATAGTATGATTACGTTTGTAGATATTTTATAATTTTGTGCCTAAGTGAATAATATTATTTTTTATATTCTTATTAATGAAGGGTACAATTTTTTATGATTTTAAATTATATCAACCAAACTTTCCTCCTATTTCTGGTGATTGACTTGGATTTTAGAAGGCATCCCTGAAGTGAAAGACCAATTTTCCACTTCTTTTTTAATAAAAAGCATAGTACTTGCTCCCCTCCCCAATTGTTTTGCATGAATCTGCTCAGTGTCTAAGGGCTCCAGTAGGGTAAGAAACCCGATGACTGAGACTCACTGTCACTCAAGAAAGGCAGAGTAAACTGGGTCCTTTTCAGCATCTCTGCCTCAATTTATCTCTTGTATGTAGATGAGTGGACAACCCCGTGTGGGGAACCACGTCACCACAGTAAAGTCATTTCAGTCTCCCAGGAGAACAAACTAAAAATATACAAACCCCAGTACCTTACCTTGATCCCTTTCAGCATGGAAACTCCATGCCCTAATCTAGACAATGCTGATGTGGAAACCTTGCAATTAACATTAAGTTCCTGTTAGTTCAGAACCTGAAGGTAAAAGTAGTAATGCATATATGCCACTCTCATACGAAATTTTCAAATGAACACCCCGTTTACAGATTGCATACAATAAAAGTTATTCTAGGTCATGACCAACACTTGATGCAGAGATTTAGAAGTCAGTGATTAAATTCTACCTGGCACTAAGTTCCTCATGGAAACTTGAGGCCAAAATTGCTGGACATTGACCAGGGGACCTTTTGAAGATGGAATACTCCACAGCGAAAGGTTAACTGAAGGGGTTTTGACAAGTAGGGGAAGCTCTAGGCCAAAACCGAGTGTTCCTGCGGGAGTGGACGCAGTTGGAACCCACGCGGCTACAGCTGCGCTCTCCCAGCAATCCCACTCGCTATTCAGCCCGAACCAAAGTAACCAAGGTGACGGTGGCCAGTATGTGCAACTGGCAAATGAGTGTGTGTGATGCCAAGGTTCTGAGGGCCATTGTGAGTCACCCTAGTCACCATGATCCTCTGGCTGCTAACCAATCAGGCCCTTGGATGCGGGGGAAGACAGTGAGGCGAGGGGAGAGGGAGTTATTCCTCTCGCTCCTTACCCTGTGGTCCAGATCTTTCTTCAATAGAAACCAAAGCACTCTGAGTGGTACAATATCCTGATAGAGCAAGGTAATGTAGCATGTTTTTGTGCCATTACCTAACTACTCTACCTGATTTCTCCATGGCACCCATAACTTTGACCGTTGTTCCTCCAGACCTTAAACAGACTAGTCAGCACTTAGTTACTGACATTAGATCTCTTCCTTCTTGTATTGCCTGTCATGGTTTCTCCTTAACTTTGTTATTGACAGATGCAGGGAGCAAGGCACACAAGGTCCTCTCTGTACCAAACTTCTAATAAAGGGGAACATGGCCACAGGAACAGGCGGTTACCAAACAGTGTGAAGGGTCCATCAATCAGTTTATCAGTTAGTCAATCAGGCAATAAAAATTGGCGAGGAGCTACACATTTAGTAATTGAAACAGGAAATGAGCCAGTGAAACAGAATCAAGATTCAAGACACAGACCCATGTGTCTGACAGAATGAAAGAAATGATAATGTTACCATTTCAAAGCAGACAATGCCCCAACGCAATGTCTTATGACGACTGCTGGTAGCAAGTGTGTGGTGTGTGTGTGTGTGTGTGTGTGTGTGTGTGAGTCAGAGAGGTGGCGGTGGGCAGTGAGGAAGAGGCCCCTGGGTCCACTTGATTATCTGGATTTCATCATCATCTTTTGCAGGATTTCTTGGTTACACTGTCTCCCTGAGGTTGTGTGGAGTCGACCAGTCATGGACAAAGAACCCCCTAAAGTCCCTCCCAAAGAGCCTGCACTGCAAATCAGGAAGACGTCAGACACGTCCTCAACACGCAAGCAGGTCTCCAAAAATGTGCTGTACTTTTTGATCAGTAGACAACTGGGGAGGCCCAGACATGACGTGGATCTGGCACAGTGGGTGTGGATGCTGACATAAGCGACACCGGTGGAGTTGGCCCTTGCCAAAAAGTGATGTTACTTTCATGGTTATGCCTGCCCAGAATTTTGATAAATTTTTAAAAATTAGAGCAAGAAATTCCTGCCATGTTTGAGCCATTAAAATTGAATCTGTGATTGCATTCTTTTCTGTGTGATGTGTTTTTGCTGACATGACCTTCTTGGGTTGCACTGGAGAGGGGATTCTGTTCCTCCTACCATTCCATGCAGGGCTCTCATGCACAGGGGATATGGTGAGATCATGGAGCACATCAGATCTCTTCCACCATTAATCTGAAAAAAATGTAAAAGTGATAGTTATATAGTATTTGGCCTTCGAAGGACAAAAGATGCTTCTTCCTCGCCATGTTGGAGAGACATGCATTGTGTTCCCCCTAAAATTTAATTGCTCATCCTGGTGAAATGACATAGTTTGAGAGCTGACCCTGAGCTGGGTTGAGGTTCGGGATACCTTTTAACATTGAAGATGTCATGTCCCCAGATCCTTCTTCTATAGGTAATTTCTCTCCTCATTGTTTGTGGGTCCAGAACTTGAGCTCTATCCTGTAGGCAGCCCTCAACCTTGCACACTTCAGTCTCCCATACAGTGCTATAACTGAGTTTCCAACGGGCCATCCTAGCACTGTATGAGGCCAGATGCTTCCGGGTGAGGGTAAGACTGGGAGGTTACACAGACCTGAGCTCACATTCAAACTTCAATTGCCACAAAAAGAGTTATTGGGCAAATGTGATGTTTTGAGGAAAGCATGGTGTTGGAGAAGTTGTTTTAAGTTCAAGAAATGTGGCTGTCATAGCATGACTAATAAGGAGGAAGGCAAATCTATATCTTGAACATATGTCTACTCTTTTGTGAAAAATTTAAGAAGCCATCTGTGATGAATTCATGCTAGACACATAACGAGTGCTTGAGATGGGCTTAAAGAGGTGTTAAAATAGTGCCTCTCATTTGCAGAATTCTAGAAAGGCTTCTCAGGGAAATGAGTGGAAGGGACCCAATGCCCTCCCTTCGTAGTCTCCTGCACCAGAAGTGACTTCTATTAACCTCAGTCAAAGCCAGTGACTCTCTGGACAGAAGAGTGCTGGATGTATTGATCTCAGCATCCCTGCACAAAGGACAAAGTGGGAGTCACAGCATATTCTGATCACCTCCCATTCACCCCACTGGTGAAGGAAGGGTCCCCCACCCTGCATGACACAATATGGCTGAGTACATACCACCCAACACCAGGCAGATGAGATTGGCAGCAGCTTATTACTCACATATAGTGGCAGCCGGGGGAGGAAGACAGGGCACAACATGCAAGGCCACAGGGGGCTGTACTCAGGGGCAAAGTGAACCGGCAAGGGCTGTGGGAGAGAGGCTTTTCACTGACCAGAGGGTGAAGTACCTGCTCCCTTGTTCCCATGCTGGGATGTGATTGATGTGTTCAAATCGGTTAGGGCAGGCTGAGACCTGAAGCCCATTCAGTCCAGGACCAGGGCCAGTGCAGCTGTTGCAGCAGGCATGGGAACTAGCTGTGGGGACACTTTCCCCATGGGCCGGGCGCGTGTCTGGTGAGCGCAGGGGAGATCACGGCCAGGCCTTTGAGGCCCCGTGGGGCTCAGAGCCGTCCAGGCTGCACGTGGAATTTCAGGCCTTGCCTTACACAGCAGTAGATGAAATCGCCGAGGAGAGCGATGAACTGAGAAGAGGAGCCAGCCGGCAAAGAACTGCGAAGAAGGCTGGGCCTGGAAGGCTGCACTCAGCAACTGACAGCAAGGAGCGAGTCAGGAAGCGTGAAAAGTGGGTATAGACCAGCGGTCCCCAACCTTTTTAGCACCAGGGACCAGTTTCATGGAAGACAATTTTTCCACGGAAAGGGGTGAGGGGAGGGATGGGAGGCGGAGCTCAGGCGGTGATGCCAGCGATGGGGAGCGGCTGTAAATACAGCCGAAGCTTTGCGTGCTGGCCGGCCACTCACCTCCTGCTGTGCGCCCCCTCCCCCCACACCCATTTCCTAAGTTTCATGGAAGACAATTTTTCTACGGACAGGGCAAGGGGTGGGTGTGGGGAGGATGTAGTGGCGGAACTCAGCAGCCTGGTTCCTAACATGCCACGGCCCGGTACCGGTCCATGGCCCGGTGGTTGGGGACCCCAGGTATAGACTACAAGATCTTTAAAATTAATTAATTTGTTAATTGACAAATAAAAATTGTATATACTTATCATGTACAACATGATGTTTTGAAATACATATACCATTGTGAAATGGCTAAATCAAGCTAATTAACATATACATTATCTCTCATATTTATCATTTTCTTGTGGTGAGAACACTTCACAGCTACTCTCCTAGCAATTTTTGAGAGTACAATGTATTGATATTAGCTATTGTTACCATGTTGAACAACAGATCTCTTGAACTTTTTCCTCCTGTCTAACTGAAATGTTGTATCCTTTGACCAACACCTCCCCAACACTCACCCCTCCCCAGCCCCTGGTAACCACCATTTTATTCTCTGCTTTTACGAGTTCAACTTGTTTAGTTTCCAGATGTAAGTGAGATCATGTGGTATTTGCTTTTCAGTGCCTGGTTTATTTCACTTGCACAATGTCCTCCAGGCCCATCAAGGACAAAGCTTGATTTATTTTTTGGTGTATCTACAATGCAAGGAATTTTAGGTCATCCTGGTACTAGTTGTGTCATCACTCTAGCTCTTACTCCTTCCCCTATGGGCATCTCTGCTTGCCATTTGCCTCTTCGTTCTCAGATGCACGTCCTGCCATATTTGCTGGAAATGAACTAATGCCTCTGGGATTGCACACAGGTGGAGGAATTTCAGAACAGCTTCTGCAGAACTTGACTAGGCACACAAAACCCACCACTAACCTTATTTGCCAACTTTCCTCTTCCAGTTCTAAATATCTCTTCCTTTCTTTATTAAGCCATAAAAACTGGGTTAAGGAGTGTTTCTATACAATGCCTAAAAATTTTGTTTCTGAAAAACAGTAGGACAATTTGGTTAAGTTAAAAAAAACTAATGTATTGCAGTTCTGATATTAAGATTAGATAATGAAAATCCATGAAAAATTATTAAAACCTTAAAAATTATTAAACCTTTGGAGACCAGCCTGAGCAAGAGCGAGACCCCCGTCTCTACCAAAAATAAAAAAAATTAGCCCAGTGTGGTGATTTGCACCTGTAGTCCCAGCTATTTGGGAGGCTGAGGCAAGAAGCTTGCTTGAGCCCAGGAGTTTGAGGTTGCAGTGAGCTATGATGATGCCACTGCACTCTACCTGGGGTGACAGAGAGAGTCTCTGACTCAAAAAAAAAATATTAAACCTGTTTGCAGCTTTGTGTCCATTTATTAATTGGTATAATAAATCCATTCATTAACAAAATTAATATTTACTAACAAATTATTACAAACAAAAATTAATAAAATAGAACACAGAAAGTTCTTCTATTGCAATCTACCAGAACATATTCCAGAGGAATGAAAGAAGCTTTAAAATGGTCCTACATTTGGTTCAGTAATGGTATGCCAAGAAATCTAGCCTAAGGGAAAAAAAGGCAATTAAAACTTTGATGTGGAAAGGTATTTATTACAGCATGATTTAAGATGGCCAAAATACTAGAAAAAGTAAATATTATGTAATATATGAAGGAAATACTGGGATATTTTCTCTCACTACGTTATGTGTGTAATGTGGATTGATATGCAGTCACGGAAAATGGCAGTAGTCACTGACTGATCGCTGTGTCCAACAGACTTCTTCTCTCTGATACCTGCCCACTGCACATACATCCTTCTGTTCAATCTGTCACTGAGTCCCCAGGTCATGGATACTTGGTTTGATACTTGTCCCCTCACCTTAGTTGAGCATTTCAGGTATTTTTCCTGATAATTTTGGAGTTTGGAACTAGACCCCAAAATTCTGTGATTTTCTGCTACAGCTCATTACTGCCATTTCCTTACAGAGAACATTTATTTACAACACCTTCTCTTGAGCTACCCTCGTTTCTGTCCTTGTGAAGCATGTTTGTTGCTTTGGTTTTTTGGATTTTGTAAAATACTTATGTTCTTCTAATTAATTTATTTGTTGTAGAAGTGCCCACATTGTATTAAATGCAACAAACACAAGCGTCATCAAGGAAGCTTGTGGTTCTGCAATGTGCATTGTCGTGTGTACCAGAGCAGAGCTCTGAAGAATATAGGCCGGTGCATTGAGGACAGAGTCTTGGTGGCAGGTGTAGAGGTTTCCAGGCCAGGATGGAATTTATCCTCTTTGTAAAGGGAAGAATGGTAGTAGGTACTATAAAAGCTCCCTATGAGAAGTGGTCCTTTTGGTCACTACACAAGGTCATAAATACATTTTGGAGGATTGTGGAGGTGTTTGGGTAAATCTACTGAAACTTCTAAGGATAAGGCAGAGGTGGGAGGACCAACATGGTTCTGCAGAAGATCAGTTCAGATCATGAGGACCTGAAATGAAGTAGTGGGCACACAGTTAATTCCTGGTCAAGCCTTCAGTAGAACTTTGGTCCCTTAGTCAGAGGTGTTTTCCATTACACCACAAGGCCTGGCTTTGAAGGGCCAGAATCAAAATAAATAAGCCAGTGTGAGAATCATTTTGGCATTGTCTATTCTAAATACTTCAATGTTCTACCCACTGTTTATTTATTCTTCTATAGGTTACCTTCAAAACTTCAAAATAGACATCTGTCATTATTGTCATATATATGTCAAATTTGACATATACAGCAAAAAATAGTATGATTTCAGAACCTTAAAAGAGGATCTTAGAATCAAAAAAATCCAATATGTGCCCCTAATCCACACTAATTGGCCTTTACAACAGAAGGTCCTCAATTCTTAAGACTTCTATCCATTTTTAAGACACACCATCAATTTAATAATGGAAATTTAAAGTAAATATAATTTATCATTGCCTTCTTGATTTCAGAAATGTTACAATGTAAAAAAAATTAGCATCTTGGCCAGGCGTGGTAGCTCACGCTAGTAATCCTAGCACTCTGGGAGGCCGAGGCGGGAGGATCACTTGAGCTCAGGAGTTCAAGACCAGCCTGGGCAAGAGTGAGACCCCCATGTCCAATAAAAATGGAAAAATTAGCCAGGCACGGTGGCCTGTACCTTTAGTCCCAGCTACTCAGGAGACAGGCAGGAGGATCGCTTGAGCCCAGGAGTTTGAGGTTGCAGTGAGCTGTAATGACACCACTGCACTCTAGCTGGGGTAACAGAGCAAGACTGTCTAAAAAAACCAAACAACAACAACCAAAAAAAATGGCATCTTGAAATACAACAAAAAGTGCTTGTACCCCTTATCCAGTTATCTGGTTCCTGTTTTATTAGATGTACATGATACTGACAATTACTTTGAAATATCTTTGATGGTTTTGGTAAAGAAATATTCATCTGTATTATGTTGTAGATTTTTTGTAAATGATGGATGATGGTTTTCAAATGATTTTTAGCATCTTCAATATCTTCATTTTTTCCTATGAGCTATTCATATGGAGAAAAATATGAGTCATTTTTAAAATGTCGTGCCATTCTTAGTTTATGGGAATGATCCCCACTTGGTTATGATGTACGATTCTTCTAATGCACCGTGGAATGTGTTTGCTCATTTTATTTGGGATGTTTTGCATCTCTGTAAATGGAATTGATCTACAGTTATCTCTCTTTATGCTTGTCTTGTCAGCTTTTCAAGTCACTGCAGTGCAAAGAAATGAGACTGAAGGGGAGACAAGGTTAAAGGGAGGTTTGTCTTAGTCTGTTTTGTGCTGCTGTAACAGAATACCACAGACCAGGTAATTTATAAAGGACAGAAATTTATTTCTCACAGTTCTGTAGGCTGGCAAGTCCAAGACCAAGGTGCTGGCATCTGGTCTGATGCGAGCCTTCTTGCAGAGTCCTCACATGGCAGAAGGTGGAAGGGCAAGAGAAGATGCATGCTGTGTCCTCATGTGGTAGGAGAGTGGAAAAGGGCAAACCCACTCCCAAAAGCTCTTTTTAACAGCATTAATCCATCCTAGCGCAGAGCCCTCATGACCTAAACAAACACCTCCCAAAAGGCCACACTTCCCAACACTGTTGTATCAGGGATTAAGTTTCCAAACCATGAATTTTGGAGGGAACCCATTCAAACCATAGCAAGGTTTATTGATACAATTTTGTATTTTATATTTTTAAAAATAGGAGATTCTAGACTATGTTTTTATTTTGATTTTTGAGAAAGAGGAAAAATTGTTGGTGTAGGAGGAAGAGAAGCAATTAATGTTGGATGTTGATATAGGAATGAAGTCCTCATGAACGCAAAGCAAAGTCCTCACGAAGGCCATGTGCACAGTGGAGGGGTTGGCCTTGGGTAAGGGCTTGGACATCCCTCCATGGCTACAGCAGGGTAAACAGAGAAAGCTGGAACAGGTGCTAGGATGGTGACACAGAAGCTCATGTCTAACGGCCTTTATTTTCTCAGAAAAGTAAAAGGCGAGGCATGCTTATCTGTGTTTTCTAATTTATCATTAATGAACATAAAATAGTTGTAAAATTTAAACATAAAATAGAGATGTTATAGTTCTTTGGTATAGATAGTCTCAGATTGTGAACAATCACATTTACTGGGGAATTAGGGTAGCTTTATTGAGTGCCCACCTGAGATTTGTGGCCCTCGTTGTGACTCTAGATAGCTAAATTCTATGTTTTTGTTTATTTTGTCTAGTTCACTTGCTTGGATAAAGGAGAATAGGTGGATATTTGGGCCTTATTGGTCTTGGGCTTTTGAGAGTTGAGAATTTTGAGAGTTGATGATATTTGCAAGGCAGAAGAATGAGAAGTGAGAGAGAATGAGGGGTTAGAAATGAAACATGGAAGAATGGAAAAACGAACACCACGTGTACTCACTATTAAATTGGAACTAACTGAACAGCACTCACGTACATAGATGGAAGTATAACTCAACAGAAATCAAACAGGTGGGGGGAGAGGAAGGGATGGGTGAAATCATACCTAACGGGTACAATGTACACTATCTGGGAGATGGGCACACTTATAACTTTGTCTCAAGCAGTATAAAAGCAATCCACATAACCAAAACATTTGTACCCCTGTAATATTCTGAAATAAAAAAAAATAATAAAATAATTTAAAATTTTAAAAAGTAAATAAAGTTTATTTATGGGGAAAAAGAAGAAATGAAACATGGGGAAAAGTTAAGCCTGCCAAATGATTGTGAGCTAGTGTGGAGCAGGGAACAGAGAGGTCAGTGGGTGCTACGGCTCATCTACCTGGATAGTGACGGAAGCAGTGGTGGATAGACAGGCGGGAGCCTGGTGCTTCATTCCTCAATGAAAGCGAATGAGGAGGAGGTGAGATTGGCATTGGTATTGACAGTTCCAAAGACACCAGCTGAGAAATGGGACTAGGTCACCAATTAGGCTACTAAGAAAGCAACACTAAACAGAGTTTACAACTTAATGGACCAATTTCCATTAGAAATCTTTTAACAAGAAATTCCACTCATAGAACATTATCCTATGAAAATGAATTAATGAAGTAAGTGATGTATAGGATACAAGCTTAGTGTGCAACAATGTAGAATTGGGTCAATAAATTATGGCACCTGACATGACCAAATGCTCTATTGTCCAACTTCGGACACTTTCAGACTAGAAGAAGGTATCTAAATTGATTAAAATTAAATCAATTTTGAAATGTTTTTATAATGACTAATGGATTGGTTTTGTGTTTATATCTTTACAATAGGATTCTTTACAAATTTTTCAAAAATAAAATTATTTATAAAGAATAATCTGTTTGCATACAATAATAGACATTTAAATTTTTTTATAGCTGCTTTATTCATAATTGTCAAAACTTTTTTTAATTTCAGAATATTATGGGGGTACAACACTTTGGTTATATATATTCCAATGCATTGCCCATGTCAGAGCTACAATCGTGGACATCCCCCAAACTGTGTGCCCTGCACCCATTCAGTGAGAGTTTTTCCATCCCCTCCACCCCCCTCCCACCTGCCCGATCCCTGATGAATATTATTGCCATGTGTGACATAAGTATTGATCAGTTAGTACCCATTTAACGGTGAGTACCAGTGGTGCTTGTTTTTCCATTCTTGTGATACTTCACTTTGAAGAATGGGCTCTTGCTCCATCCAGGATAATACCAGATGTGTTAATTCACCGTCTTTTTTAAATTGCTGAATAGTACTCCATGGTATATATACACCACATTTTATTGATCCACTCATGTATTGATGTGCACTTGGGTTGCTTCCACATATTTGCAATCGTGAATTGTGCTGCTATAAACATTCGCATGCAGATGTCTTTATTATAGAATGTCTCTTTTTTCCTTTGGGTAAATACTCAGTAGTGGGATTCCTGGATCAAATGGTAGTTCTACTTTTAGTTCTTTGAGGTATCTCCATATTACTTTCCATAGAGGTTGTACTAATTTGCAGTCCCACCAGCAGTGTAGGATTGTTCCTATCTGTCCGCATCCATGCCAACATTTGTTGTTTTGGGACTTTTTGATATAAGCCAATCTCACTGGAGTTAAGTGATATCTCATTGTGGTTTTGATTTGCATTTCCCTGATGATTAGAGATGTTGAGCAATTTTTTTACACGTTTGCTGGCCAAATAATAAACATTTTTAAAACTTTTAAATGTTTCACTAAATCGAGATCCAGCCACATATTCCTAAATCTTGTAAGTTTCCTCTCAGGCTATTTTAGAATATAAATGCATCCAATTAAAAATAAGACCAATATAAAAGATTCTTAACATATATTAGATGTTTCCAAGTATAATCGTCTGATTTTAGAATTACATATTGTATACTATTTGAGCTCTCCTGTTCAATTTGTTCAGTTCCTCCATTGTTTTCTAAGGATGAGTGTTAATACCATCCACTCTGCAAACTTCAATTCAATGATTGTAATTCTCCAAAAGCTTCAAAACCTGAAGATTTTTAGCTCAAAGTTTGTTGAATTTTTTCATTAAAGTCTTTCAATTGATTTTGTACAAACTAAAACCAAAATTTAAAGGACTCATTTACAAAAAAAAAATCACTAACTTGATAGGACAGTTGGATGATTTACACCTCAGTCCTTCAAAAGCTCATGCATTCTTCAAATCAGATCCACAGGGGCAGCAGTAAGAGAAAACTAGTGTGGCCATGTAGAATTGTCATTATTTTTCATGTTCAGCATCAGCTTTGTCACAGAAGTTTTGTAGTTCAGTTACTTTAAATATACAAATATACACATACGTATATTTGTAAATTTTGATTACTACAATGTCAGTTTCAACTGGTTGAATATGATAGAGTATTGGAGACAATTCTGCTTCATTGGTTTCTTAATTTTTAAGAAGCTTCTGTTTACTCTGATGCTTTATTCCAAGTTTGAATGTGCATTAGCAAGCACTACAACAAATAACTTTAACTCCAATGTAGGAGTTTTTAATGGAATCTACAATAGTAGCATACTAATTATACAAATGTCAGATAGTTCCCCTTTGCCAAGAACTTGCACAATTTTTCTCAATTACCTTCAGCCAAAGCCCACCAGAAATACACCTGTAGTTAAACAGGTTGGGTTTATTACTCACTGCAGCAAATGCAAACACAAACCATGGGCAACCATAGCATGTTCTATTAAGAGGGTGTTAGGTACCTATTACCAAGTCAAATTAATAAGTATGCCTTAGGTCATTCTAAAATTTAGTTGTAATGGACATGATGAGTCACAAGAGAAGGACTGTGCAGGAACTAGGGTATCCAGAATCATAGGGCAATCAAGTGTTGAACTTTGGTAGATATTATCAGTTTTTGGAAGTGATTGTCCCAATTTACATTCCCACTATCAGTATTTGAGATTCTCAATGGCTCAAACTTCTTGCTTGTACCTCTGTATCCTATGACTTACTTTAATTTATTGTGAAAATCTGTAACTGTTTATAACTGCACAAGGCAGAGTTCATCAGCTAACCAAAAAAACCTGGGGAAATGGTTTTATTCTTAAGGCAGCAATATTTCCTAGTGCCACTGGAATCAGTACCACTGATACCAATGAACATTTATTTCATGCTTAGTATGTGCCACATGCTATTTGATGAGTTTTACACATATTGATTAATCGTCCTGGCAATTCTAAGTTTGCAAACTGAGTAAGTGGCAGTGTCAAGATTTGAACACAGGAAGCCAGGCTTAAACTTGCACTCTTACCTATGTACTTCACTGCCTCGCCTGAAGGAGTTGTTAATGGGCGCAGTCATTTAATAAATCTTGTTCTGCTCCAAAAAGCTTTTTTAAATCAGAGGAGAAAAATCAGTGGCTAAAGGATTATGCAATTCCTTTGTGGCTTGAAAACTTACAGGTTACCTGTTCAAACACATTCCATATGTAGTCTTTTAACTATGTTAAGACGTGCTTGTTTACCTTGTTGAATATTCCATGTGAACTTAAGAAGTATACGCATTCTGCTGTTGTTGAATAAAATATTTTATGTCAACAAAATCCAGTTGATTAATAAGAATCTTCAGTTCAATTATATCTTTAATGATATTCTGCCCGATGCATTTTTCAATTATTGACAGAAGGGTGTTAAAGTCTCCAAGCATAATAGAGCATTTATCTATTTCTCCTTGAAGTTCTATCTTTTTTTCACATATTTTGATAGTTTATTGTGCAGTGCATAAACATTAAGAATTGTTATGTTTTATAGAATTGGTCCCTTTGTCGTTATGTAATGTTCCTCTTTATCTGTGATTGTTTTGCTTTTCTAAAGTCTTTGTCTGAAATTAATATAACTACCCTCAATTTATTGTGGCTAGTGTTATCATGCTATATCTTTCTCCATCCTTCTTTTTAACAGCTTTATTGAGGTTTAATTCACATATACAGAATTCACCCTTTTTATTATACAATTCAATGGTTTCTAGTATATTCAGAGAAATGTATAACCATTAACACAGGCATTTCTAGAACATTCTCCTCACCTCAAAAAGAAACTCCATATCCATAATGCAGTAACTCACTTCTTAATCTTATTAAGGATCACGTGTATAGCAGAAATCACTTGTGTGTTGCTGCTTTCAATATTCTCTCTTTGAGTTTGGCTTTTGATGGTTTCATGAGTATGTACTCAGAGTTTATATCTCTGTGTTTATCTTTCTTGGAGTTTGTTGCATTTCTTCAATGGGTAGATTCATGTCTCTTACCATTTGGGGGAAGTTTTCTCTCATTAGTCCTTCATTTATTTTTTCTGTTCCATCTCTCTCTCTTGTCTTACTGGGACTCCCATTATGTATGTGTTGGCACACTTGATAGTGCCCTACAGGTCTCTTAAGCTCTATTCATTTTGATGCTTTTTGTGTTGCTGTTTTCCTTTCTGATCCTGAGACTGGTAATTTCAATTGACTTAATTTCAAGTTCATGGATTCTTTTTTCTGCATGCTCAAATGTGTTGTTCAGCCCCTATAGTAAATTTTTCATGTCAATCATTATACTTTACCTCTCTAGAACTACTGTTTGCTTCTTTTTTATAATTTCTATCTCTTTATTGACATTCTCTATTTGATGAGAGATTCTTCTCCTGACTTCCTTTAGTTTCTTTGTTCATGATCTCCTTTAACATATTTAAGACAATTGATTAATAGTCTTTGTCTAGTAATACCAGCATATGGTCTTCTTGAGGGACAGTTTCTGTTCATTTCTTTCTTTTTTTTATTTTTGAGGAGAAGGAAAGAGGAATTTTATTAATGTGCCAGCAAATGAGGAGCATGGAGACTCCTGTCTGAAATGCTATCATCCTAATAATAAGCAGACATACAGAGCTTTTAAAGGGAGGCCATTCAGCTTCAGGCAATTGCTGTTCAACTACAGTTGATGATTCTGATGGTCCCATCTCCACCTAAGACAATCCTGTTACCTCTGCCCACCTGGGAGGCCCACCTGGACCTCTAGGACCTCCGCCCGCCTGGTCAGGGCAGAGCTGAGCCATCTCCTGTAACACAAAGAACAAAAGACATTACCCTTGCCCCTCCTGACCACTGGCCTGAGGCAGGGATATAGGTTTCAGTTTTCAATAAAGAATGGGGGATGTTTTAAAGAGACAGGAAAATAATTTTGCTGTATTTCCCCCTTCAGGCCATTCCTTCTGTTACATATTCCCCACTGTCAATATTACTCTTCCATACCCATGGGAGGAGGGGTGACTACTCTGTTACATATTCCCCCATTTCAATTTTACCCTTCCATATCTATGGGAGGAGGGGCGATGTAGTCCTCTAGCTACTTCCTGCTGAATTGGGCTGATGTTTTAGATGGAAGGTTTATACTTATATATATCATTGCAAAACTTTGGCAGTATAGTTACAACAACAGATTATCAGGCAAAAAAAAGTCATAAGCAATAACTACAACAGTGAGGATTGACAAGGTGAAATGTACTGTTACCTTGTACACAATGTCTGATACAGGGCTGGGCTAGAAAGAAACATGAGACCTCTGAGTGCAGAGCTCTTAGTTGCACCCTGTAGGTGATCTGAGAGACAAGCTTCTGCAAATTCAGGAATCATATACAGCACCAAACAAGGTTTAGGATGACAAACCCAGCAGCAAGACAGATCAACAGAAGAGGCAATAACCTGGGGAAATCCTCACCAAGGACCTGTCTCTCCATTCTATAGACAAAACAAATAATCAAAGAAACGTTAGCAAAAATATCAACATTTTCATCTTTCCCTTTTTTTTTTTTAAAGAGATACTATAGATTGCCTAAAGTCTGGCCCCTCCACTGGAGGCTTGGGTCCTCTTCTTCCATGGGGCACCTCTTTACTCTGGTATGATAGACCCAAGGTTTTCATTTCTGACAATTTCAACAAGATGTGAGCTGTTAGAGGTACTTCATAGGGTTTCTTTCGCTTCTTTGTTTCTAACTGGGGTGGAGACCTGAAAGAGGCAAACTCATGCATAGTGGTTAGCAACTGATGGCAGTGCCTACTGAGGGGATCTTTACTTCCCACCGTGTGCACCTGGATCTGTTGCACAATGTCCTGTGGTTGCCCATGGACTTCTTCAAGTGGACACCCAGTGGGAACCTGGTGAACCGTTTCTCCAAGGCTGGACAAGGTGGACTCAATGATCCCACAGGTCCTCAAGATGTTCATAGGTTCCCCTCCTCCATACAGAGTGATAATGGACCCTCTTTTGTAGCAGAGGTAACCCGGCAAGTAAACAAAGCCCTATATCTAGAATAGAAATTACATGAAACCCATCTAAAGTGAGATAAGGTGTTGCCAATTGCCCTCCTCTGGATAAGCGTAGCCCTTTAGAAGCAGGCTTAAGTTAAACTCCAAAAAGTAGTTTATGAGAGACCCTTCCTAGCACCCTGAGGTAAATATGGTAATATAACCATGAGTAAAGAAAACAGAGTAAAACAATATGTCAAATGAGTGTCCCTTTCTTTTTTTCCTATGAATGGGCCATACTTTCTTATTTCTTTGCTTGCCTAATTTTTTGTTGAAAATGGGAAATTTTAAATATTATAATATGGCAACTCTGGAAATCAGGTTCTTCCCCTTCCCAGTGATTTTTGTTGCTTGTTGATGTGAAATGTATTTGTTTGTATAGTGACCTTCCAAACTATTCTTTGTAAAAACTGTATTCATTGTTATGTGTGGTCTCCAAAGTCTCTGCTCTTTTAGTTTAATAACCAGCTAGTGGTTTTGCAGAGATTTCTTAAATGTCTTGAGAGGAAGGAAGGGAGGGAGGGAGGGAGGAAGGAAGGAGAAAAGAAAATACAGAGAGAAAACACTTTCCTGGTGTTTACAGTTTTACTCTGTGTTGGGGTACTACCCTAATGCTTAATCAGACCTTTTATTAATACAACTCTGCCTTAGCCAACACTTTCTGCTTGCATTGAGCCTGAAGATTAGCCAGAGGTGAAAGTGTAGGAAGCTTAGGGTATTCTTTCTACTTTTCTGAGCATATATACTGCTCAAGGCATGCATGTGGCCATCCAAATTACTTAGCATATGTGAGAACTTTCAATGTCCTTATTCCCCACACTATTTCTCTCCAGCTTTTCCTCTCTAGGTTTCAGGGTTTCTATTGTTTTCCCAAACTTTTATCTTTTGCCCAAGGAAGTAGCAGTTTTTCTGTCCTTTCAATGTTTTTAAGGAACACCCCCCACATAGCTGCTTTTCTGCCCTGAGAGAGCTATGAGTTAATCAAAATAAGGCAAGCCCCTTACATAAGTCCTTCAGAAGTCTCCCAACAAAGTCAAAGTAGCCTGATTGGTTGAGTACCAAGAGGAGTCACGGTGACTCACAATGGACCTCAGAACCTTAGTACCAGACAGAATGGTGAAATCTGAACATTGGCCACCACCACCTGGATTACTCCTGGTTCAGGGCCAAATACATTGAGAGGAAGGTACTGGAAGAGGAAGGAGATATTACCTAAGTTTGGGTACAATATCCGTATCTGTTCCCTGCACACTCAACTATCTTTCCCTCAGAGCTCTTCCCTGGCTCATGCAAAATCTGCCCACTGAAACTTGTCCTGTGGGAGGAGTTACCAAAACATTTTAACAGTGTTCATTGCATTTCTACAGGTCCACTGGGCAATAATCAGCAACCTTGACCTCAAGATCCAATCACCCAGTGAAAGCCACAAGATAACTCAGTCCCAGGTAGGATTCTCTGTTCTTCCTTGATCTCTGCATTGAGCCTTAGCCATAACTCTGCAATTACTACTTTTATAACACGCAATTCACATAAATGGGGTGTTCATTTGTAGAAATTTCAGGTGTGATTAATCATATGTCTCAAGCTATATTACCACCCAAGTCTCTGTACTAGAACAACTAAATTGTTAACATTCAAGGTGCCCTACGTGGTTATTGTCTAGAGGTAGGACATGGAGTATTACCAGCTGTCAGACAGATAATGGTGAGAACAGGGCTTTGTAATTTTTTATAGTGCTATCCTCCTGAGGAACTAAAATGACCATTATGAGGAGATGTGGGCTGCCCCCACACTGACTTCCCCACTCAGTCTCATGTAACAACTGAGGAAATTGAGGCACAGATGCCTGTATGAGGGACCCAGGTCTCACACTCCCTTTCTTGAGTGACAGGCAAAGCTCAGTCATCCATGTTTCCTCCTACCCTGCATAGAACCAAGTAAAGATACTGATGCTGTGTTCAATGTGCAAAACAAATTGAGGAGGGATGAGAATCCTTTGCTGGCCTTCCACAGGGTCAAGAGGAGGCTCCAGGAGTGGAGGGCTGTGGCTCTGATGCCAGACTCAATGGGTTGACATCCTGCTTCTGCCACATACTAGCTATGTGATCTTGGGCCAGTTCCATAACTTTCCTGTGCCTGTTTCCTGTCCTGGATTAATGGGAATGACAGGAGCATCCACCCGGAGCTGTTAGGAGGTTAAATGAACTACTGCATGTAAAGCATTTGGAGAAGTATCTGGCAGGCAGGCAGCCCTCAGCTGGGGTCGGGGGTGGGACTGGCATTGCTGAGGGTGTTTTTCTTCTAATTACTTTATTGCTGATAAAATGGGGGAGGCTAAGGGAGCCTAAGGGACTGGAGAATAGTGTCATCACCTCTTCTTTTCTCCCTCCTGAATGAGAACCTCTTAAAGTCACAGAGTCAAAAATCTTCCCTGGCTCAGTCTGCCCTCTTGCCTTGGACTCCACTGACAGGTTCACCGTCTGTCCATGTTTTTGTTGGTTTTTGGGTTTTAGTGACTTCCCTCTGACCAGGCCCCTTCCTTGTGTTCCAGTGCCAGGAATTACTCCCTTGGAAGAGACAGGTGAGAAAGTGACAGAGCATCAACCTGCTGTGGTGTTGCCTTTCTAGGTCTCTAATCTATGCCTCCAAGGAAGCTTGTTTCACTGATACACCATTGACAGGATTGGCTTGCACACATTTGCTCATGCTTGTTGTGGAAATAAACATAAGAATGACATACACACAACTGACAGTCCCAAGTTTCTGACAGTCCCACTGTTACCGGCAGGGCCCTTGGGCTTTCTATGCAATGGAAATTTAAAAAGGGACTCACAGGAGTCACAGACAAGGCTTTATTGGGGCTGATGCCCGAGCACAAGGGAGACAGCATGAAGGAAAGAGTCCTCAGGCTGGATCCCCAAGAGTTTTAACGAGGCATAGGTGGGGGTAAGCATGTAAGCATGTAGAGGTGGAGATTACTTTGTGCCTACATAGTTCTATTACATGCTTCTTCACTCATCACAACTCTCATTAGCAGGTTAAATCTCCACCCCTGTGTGATTTTTGGCATTAAAATGAGATTATAATAAGGAAAATGTCAGAGTAAGGTCAGTGTGTGTGTGTGGGGGGAGTCTATTCTGGCTTGAGGCAGTTAGATCCAGGTAAGTCTGGTTTCTCTGCAGCCAAGTTTCTTATCAGCTTGTGTCAGTGTCTTGCTTCACTGGTCCTGAAAAACATTACTCAAGAGAGAGATGGTTGAGCCCTTTTCTTGTATACGTATGAGCTAAATTTTGGCAGTTAGGAAACTATTTATTTTAGCCCTCTGCAACTAATGAAGTCATGTTATGATGACTTCCATGATCAGGGGTGAAGGGCCTAAGCCCAGTCCCTATTCTGTCTCACCACCTTTCTTAGGCCCCTCTACCTTACATCCCTCCACCGGAAGTTGTTCCATCATCAGGACGCTGTAAATTCTTCCCAGACCTTGTTTTCTGCATTTGCTTTTATTCATATACATAGCTCTGTGAGGAAACAAAAATAGAATGATAAGGTGCATAATGTTTTACAAGTTTCTTTCTTAAATGACCATTTCTTGGAGATCCTTTCCATGTCAGTACATAGAGAACCCCTTCACCTTTTCCATGGCTGCATTTCATTTCATATTATTGATAAAACACACTCTATTCACAAAAGGAATTTTGGAAAAATTGCCTTTCTCTTCTTTTGTCAACCAAGTCAATCACCTAGGTGTTTGACAAAGAAGTGATGTGGACACAAATTAAATACATAAAAGAAGATACTGTAAGCTCCTCTAGGAATAAATTATGAAATAATAGCAATAATGTATCTAATTCACACTGGCAACCAAACACATGGGAATGTGGTTTCTAAAAATGGTGGGAGCTATACAAGAAACATTTTGTGAGTTTCCTGTTTGACACTAAAATACCATTATTTCTAGATAGGAAAATGAACTACTATATCAATTCTTCCCCCCAATTAATCTATAAATTCAGTACAAGCACAGTGATGAAACTCCATAGGATTTTGTCATGAAAAAAAATGAGTTGATTATTCTATTAAAAGTATGAGAACACATGTGGGAATTACCTTGATAGGGAGCTTGGCCTACAAGATATGAAAACCTACATGATAGATGCAGAAATTAAAACAGGAATTAAAATTGCATCAATAAAACAGAGCTGATTCTAGACACAGACCTATGTGTATGACAGAATGAAAGAAATGATAACATTGGCATTTTAAATCAGATGATGCTCCAAAGCAATGTCTTATGCCTGCTGCCAGCATTAAGCGTGTGGTGGGGGGGAGGTGGCACTGGGCAGTGAATAAGAGGCCCCTGGGTTCACTTGATTGTCTGGATTTCATCACCTTTATCAGGCTTTCTTGGCTGTGCTGTCTTCCTGAGGCCGTGTGGAATCAACCAGTGATGGATAAAGGACTCTCTAAAGTCAGGCTGAGCAAGCCCACCGCAAACATCAGGAGAAAGGCAGATGAATACTTAAAGCCTGACCTGGCTTCCAAAAACGTGCTGAGCTTTTTACTCGGCAGACAGCTGGGGACGCACAGAAATGACATGGATCTGACAAAGTGGCTGTGGATGCTGACACGAGCAATGCCAGGGTGGAGGTGGCCTTTGCCAAAACATCATGTGACTTACATGCTTATGCCTACCCAGAATCTTGGAAAATCGAAAAAAAAGGGTTTAGAATAAAACTCCTGTCTTGTACCAGCTATTGAAAGAGAAGCTGCATTTTCACTGCTTTTGGTTTGATGTGGTTTCACACTGATACGACTTGCTTGAGTTACACTGGACAGGGGATTCTATTCATTCTAAACTTTCTGGGTAGGAGCTCTCAGACACAGGGGAGATGGTGAGATCATACTGCGCAACAGATTTCTTCCACCATTACTCTAAAAAAAAAAAGCAAGGAAATAGTTATGTAGTACTAGGTCATTCAAGGATGGAAGCCTCCTCTCCCTCACCATTTTGGGGAGACATCCATCATGCTCTCCTCTAAAACCTAATTCTTACCCAGATGAAAAGACATCGTTGAGAACAATGGGTCCATGAGCTGTGTGGGAGGTTAGGATACTTTTTATTATGATGCTTATGAGAGCATCATTTAGAAACTTCAGTATTGCATCTTTGTTGGTTCTATTTAATATAAAAATAGTCAAAGCAAAAGGCATTTTAATATTGCCTTCAGATCCTTCTACAGGTAATTCTTCTCCTCCTTGTCCCCAGAGAAGTGGAATCTGCAGGTGCATTTTTTGGTGCATGTAAAATACACCTGTTCAGGCCACAGCCAATCAAAGAGAATTCACCTGACTGAAGTGATGCCAGCCCACAGGTCGACAAGACTTGTCAGAAGGCCCCCAATGGAAAAAAGAGGAATTCTCTAGAGGAATGAGAGATTCAGATCCTCACTCCGAGAAACGTGAAGTAGGAATTACTTAGGGAACTGGGCACTGGGAAGGGAGAGCTGAAGCTGAAGTGGGACAGGGAGAGCCGAGAGATCAGGTCCTTGGGGGACACGGGCAAGCCCAAGGTACAAGGGAGATGGAATTAACCTACGGTTAAACAATAAAGCAATCGCAAATCCCAAGCCTTACGCTTGTGCTGGAAATGAGATGCCAATAAGACTGCAAGCAGCCCTTCTCTCCCCTCCCTCTCCTCCCCAATTTTCTGTACCCTCACAGCTTGTCCAGCATGTCCCCAACCCCTTCCTCCCTCCCCTCCTCCATCTGCATCTAAGGGGCTGCTACTCTCTCTCCCCTTAGCCCTGACTCTTCCAGATGCCTATTAGGTAGAAAATTCAGACTATCAATGTCCTTTTCACCCTCCTCTGTCCCTGTCCCCTTTGCTGTCCCTGCTTTGATTGGGCATTGCCAAAATACAGTCACCAGACTATCCTTAGAGGGTGCAGCAGGCTGTGGGATGGAGGGGGAGTGCTGAGAAGCACTGCCAGGGAGAGGGGCCTCCTGGCAGGACTGTTAGTGGGAAAGGCGTCTGAACACTCCTGTGTCAGTCACTACTCACCTGCCTTACAGGATCCAGTAGCAGCTGGAGGGAGAGAAACAGGGACAATTGAGGCTGAAGAAGCAGGAGGTAGGGCAAGAAGGAGCCAAACCCAGAGGAGCAGAGACCAATACTAGTCAACCTCCTACACTTCATGGCCACACAAGAGAAGGGATGAAATCTAGCATGTAGAGTTATGTATGGATAAATTCCATCATAATATTGAGTGAAAGAAGAAGCAGCACAAAAGTGCCAAGCAACGCTCGTGGTCTGAATGCTTACTCCCCTCACAAATTCATAGGTTGAAATCATAACTCCCAAGGTGATGGTATTAGGAGGTGAGGCCTTTGGGTGCATGATGAGGGCAGAGACTTCATGAATGGGATTAGTGACATTATAAAATACACCCAAGGGAGCTCATTCACCCCTTCTACTATGGGAGGACTCAGCAAGAGGGTACTGTTGTATAACCAGGAGGTCAGCCCTCACCAGATACCGAATCTGCTGAGTCTTGATCTTGGATGTCCCAGCCCCGAGAAGTGTGAGCAATAAATTTTCTTTTTTTTTTTATGTCACCCAGATTATAGTATTTTGTTAAAGCAGCCCAATTGGACTAAGACAGTGTTTTCTATACATAAATAGTAAAGGTACTCAAAGTAGTGTAGCAGGACGTTCAGTTGGTACTCTGTCTAGTCTCAGACTTTCCTGACTCCCCAGAACAGTTTGTACCAACCCCTCATCATCTCACAGGGAGTTACCTGTCCATCCAAGGAGAACTGATAAATAAGGTAATCACAAACAATGGTGTGAACTGTGACCACTCACCCACGTGTGGATATGCACTTACATTGGAGAGTCTTGGCAGGTTGGAGACCAGAGACACTCTCTTCCCAGAGGTTGGAGGGTGTGTCAAGTCCACAAGAGGAAACTATCCTTCACCTCAAACTTACTGGGGGAGTGGTGATGAAGTTTCAAAGTATATACCTGGAGGGCTTGATTTATCTGTCGTCTAATGAGTATACCTCCCTGTGGGGCTTTACCGGCATCCTCTGTCTGGTGCCTGGAGAAGCCATGCCAAATGTCCAGGGAGATCCCTGACACTCCCAAAGACTTTCGAAGACAGGGACACAATACCCACCCCTCCTTAGCCTTCCTGGGGTGGGGAATGGAAGAGGAAGAAGAAGTGGAAATGAAATCAGGGAGGGCTGGGCACCCTCTCCATCCATCCTTTCTATTGTCTGCCTTATTCTCCCTTGCTCCACCCCAAGTTAGTATGGCTTGAAGGAAAAACGACGGAGGGGCTCCCTGATGTGCATGGACGGGCCTGTGCTCTGGGCAACCATCAGAGACCCTGCACTAGAATAATGGAACTCTGTGCCATGCACGTGCACACACTGCCCACACATTATGTGTACTTATACGTGTGAATGTGCATTAATACCACTGCTTCTTAGAGCCAGCATATCCAGTGCCTGAAATAATTTCTCTTGAATCTCATGTTTGCCCCCAAGACCACAGTTATGAGGGAGGATGTGGCCCAGAACAGAGCTCTTTACCTTTCCAATACTCTGCTACTCTTGGCCCTCTTGGCAGGGGCAGCATCTTCCAAACCCCCTTCACCCCTAACCTCTGGTGTGTCAACACACCCTCTCACCCCAACTGCTGCAAGGACCCTTGTCTTTTTATTTCCCAGCCTAAGAAAATACCATGTCTGAGTAAAGTACATTCTGGTTTTTATGGAACGGCAGGGCAGAATGGCTGGAGCAGTGATGGGGGTTGAAGTTTGAGAGGAGGTGGGCTGGGAAGAGGAGGTAGGGCCAAGTTCCCATAGGACTTTGTCGTGTCTGGGAAGGTTGGGGATCTTCTTCTAAGTACGACGGGGATCACTGGCTGTCCTCCCCCCATTCCAGTGGACCCTGGAGAGCAGCTCCCAGATGCCTCTTCTCTGGGAGGCACTTTTCTCCTGGTTGGTGTACTGGATGCCTTCCTTAGGTGGCCCTCTGACTCCCCTGTCGCCCCTCTGGGCAATTAAGCCTCCAGGGCACCCTCCCTGCTTCAGAGCTGTGATGTCATGAGATTGACCTTCTCAGGCAAGTCCAAGGAAATGACAAAGCCATTTACTCCCCATGGCAAGATGGGGGAGTTGTGTTCTGAGTGTTACAGAGAAAAGATCAAAGGCTGAGCTTTGCTTTACCTGCCCCAGAATGGCACAGAAAGACGCCACCTCCATGTCCTGAGCACACTCACATATACACACTCATACATAATTGTGATGCATGCATATGTCTGTGTGTATATCTAAGCTGTGCACATAGATGTGCACAGCTTAATGATTTATCACAAATAAAACCTGGAACTGCCATCCAAATAAAGAAATACAACTTGCCAGCAACCATGAAACCCCACACCTGGCCCTTCTTAGTCACAATATTCTCCCTCACTCCCAAAGCTTTCCACTCTCCTGAATCTTATGGTAATTGCTTCGCCACCTGAGCTTGCATCATTAAACACTATCCCTACATTTTCTTCATTTAAAAAGAAACCTTTTTGGTATTGTGGTTGTTATAGTCTGAATGTTGGTGTCCCCCCAGAATTCATACATCGGTACCCAAAGTGATAGTATTAAGAGTAAGAGCCTTTGCGACATGATTAAGTTATGAGGGCTCTACCCCGATGGATGGGATTAGCGCCTTTATAGAGGAGGCGTGTGGGTGAGCCCCCAGATTCTTCAGCCATGTGAGGACATAGCTACAAGGCATCATCTATGAAGCAGAGAGTGACTCCTCACCAGACACCGAATATTCTGGCACCTTCATCTGGGGCATCTCAACCTCCAGATCTGTAAGCAATAAATTTCTGCTGTTTATTATGTACCCATCCTAAGGTATTATGTCATAGTAGCCCCAATGGACTAAGATAGTGGCACATTATATGCAGGAAAGTTTTCAAAGGAAAATTGAATGTCATCTCTAACCATATCTGAGGAATCCAGCTCCTGGCCAAAAGACTACATGAAATATTTAGAAACTAAAGCCACACTGGATGTCTCTGTCCTTGCTAGTTCTCCCACTAGTGAGTTCCCACTAGTGATACCTTGGTAAGTGTACTCACCCTTGAGTTTATAAAAAGACTTCAATTAAATGTTACATTTCTGACCAGCATTCATCTGTCTGTGGTACATTAAAAATGTGCCTTTAAAAATGATGGGGAGGTTGCTCTACATATTTCCCAGAGCATAAAAAAAAATCATGGGGATGAGGAGAGTGTGGTGGTGCACACCTGTAGGCCCAGCTACTCGGGAGGCCGAGGTGGGAGGATCGCTTGAACTCAGCAGTTCCAGTCTAGCCTGGGCAACAGAGAAAAATGTGGTCTCTAAAAAAAAAAAGAATGAATGAACGAATAAATAAAAATGGTGAGAATAGTGCTCAAACAGGGCATAGAGAAAACACACACACATAAACACATACATGCACAGAAATTACCTGAAATATCCTCCTTTTTGCCCTCCACACTGATAGTCTGGAATTCAATTTAGTCCTTTCTGCTGAAGTCACGATCTACTAAAATGGTGTGACTGCTGTCCTTTACATCCTATCACAGGCAAGGTCATTAGGTTGTTAGGGACATCCTCGCATCAGATACCTGGAACAGATACTGCCATAAAGTTCTTCCCAAGGACACACAGCTAGTGAGTTGCACGAGCACAATTGGAACCCAGATGTGTGATGTGTAGCCTGTGTGCTCTTAACCCCACAGCACCTAGGATGACATGGAGCTTATTTGAATGCGGGGGCAGGGAAACAGATATTCAATAAAGGTATATCAAAAATGGAGATTAGGAAAATTAACTTTTTTTGCCATCTAAACCAAAACACTTTTCATATTTTGTTTTATTCTCATCTGGTTGTTCCTTTGTATGCACACACACACACACACAATGTATGTAAGTGTTATTTCTTTCCTTCAACTTTTAAGCATTACACTATGCTATTACTCTGTTCTATAACCTCTGTTTTTAATTTGATTTAAAAATAAGTGCATTCTGTCTGATTATAAGTTTGGCTTCTTTCTTATTGCAAAGACCTTTTCATTTTATAATTTAATAATGGCTCAAAGAAGAGAATAAAAATTAACTACACTGCCATTATGCCGTTCATCCACAAAGAACCACTTGAATTTTTACTTTTGTTTATTTTTTACTTTTTAAAAAATTTGTAAACATTCTGACATATTTACTGCTATTCAGTTTTCTACACATATACCGTATTTCCAAAAGTGGAACCATGTGAAAATTTTCAATTGTACCTTCTCTTTGCTGAAGACAGACATTTGACGATACCCACATGCAGGTGCAGCAGATAGAGAATGGGTTTGTTACAAAGGTGAGTGGAGTCAGGAGAGGGAAATACAGGGATCCCAAATGTGCAGAGAATTCCAAACAGTCATCAAATGCTTCTGAGAGGTCCGATGTGCTGGAGGACCCATAACCCGCAGTGGCATTTACTCCTGAGGTTCCCCTGTCATTTGGAAGCAGGCCGGGAGGCAGGGGGCGTCAGCTGCAGGCTCAGAGGGTTAAGGAGGCTGGGGGTGAGGAAGAAGAGGGAGTAAGGATGGGTGCGTTTCCCACCAGGTTGGTGGGAAAGGTAAGCAGGGGCAAGGATGATGCTATTTCAGGATTTTCAGGGTGGAGAAGCTCTGAGAGGTGGAGACCCACTGTCCCATGAGAGAGGCATGAGAGGCAAGAAGTAGGAGGATCCCTGACACTGCAGGATGCAGAGTGAGCAGGACAGGGAGGGACAAGGACACAGGAGCTGAGGGAGAGGCAGCCGTTACTCCAGGTTGGGTTGGGTGCCTCTCTGGAAAGGGCTGCCACATGGACCTGTTCCTCCCTCTGAGAATGTCCCTTCCCCTTCCTGTTCTGTGCTCCCTTCTGTCTCCAGATTTCTGCATAGGACAGCTGGGCTCAGACTTGTCCCCGAGGTCTGGGGTAGAGAGGACTCTGGGCGGCTGGGGCATCACGAGGACTCTGTCCACCTGGGGACAACAGTACCAAACATTCCAAGAAGCCCTACAATCACAAATGCATATTTCTTTTACTACGCTCATCTCTTCTTAATTTATTTTTTAGCATGGGAGCCTTCACGCACGCAATAGCTGACGAGCTGATGCGAAACTACCGTTTCATGAAGGTCAGCTGCAGAGTAAGAGAAACTTCCCAACGGCCTGCGAGGGTTGGGACACACGTGGAAAGCCTGCGGGTGCTGGCGCTTTCAGGCAGGCTTGTAATCGCACGGAACGACCCGAGCTGCTCAGAAATGTGACTGTCCTTATGGCTCTACAACTGAGCCCACCTGCTCCTGACCTCCCCTTTCCACTGACGGAGGAAGACGCCAAACCGCGCCCCTCTAGGGTGACTCTACCCTTCTGGCCTCCTCACTGTCCTCCCGGGGGCCTCCTCCTGCTCCTCCTCCCCAGCCAGTGCTCCCCCCTCCTCCTCCCCGCCCTCCTCTGCCCCTCACTCTTCCCTCCCCTCATCCTCCTCCCCAGGAAGTTGTCAGGCCACAGACGCCTGCAGCGAGGAGGGGGCCTGTCCCTGCACTCTCTCACCTCTCCTGGAGTTCGGCTGTGCGGGTGTTTGCCATTTCCCTTGCACCTTCGGTGGATACACCCACACCTTCCTGGCCTTTGACACACGCCAGCGTCGGAGGCTCCTGTCTCTGGTGGCTGTCACGGCCTCCAGCATGGCCTCCAGGACAGCTGCACATCTGGGCCATCCTCTTCCAAGTCCCAGGCCTTGCCTTGGTGACCAGTCCTCCCAGCACCTCTGTGGAGTCCCCTTCTGGGGCCTGCAGCTGGAACTCAGCCATACTGCAAATGAGCCATGGAGAACTCGAGGGCACCGTCTCGGGCCTCTCTTCCCAAAAGGCAAGGCTGTCATTTCGGACCTCCTCTTGCCTCCCCCTCTTGGTGTGGGGCACTGAGGGCGGGTCTCCCTCCCACAGCCCCAGGTAGGATGTGAGGCCAGGTGCCATTCTGCTCTGGGATTCCCAGCCCTTCACGTTTCCTGTCCCAATACTCTCCCCTTCTTTTCCCAGCCTCTCTCCAGGGTCACTGCATACGGTTATACAGGTTGTACACTCTGCCCTTAAAGTAGATCCACTCACATGTGATGCAGCCTGGAGTTGTGTAGTGCACGGCCTGCCTGGCAGTACATATTGACCCCGTGCCCAGCCCCCTCTGTCACTCCCCCTTCCACAGCTCTAAAAGGGTCCTACATCCTCCCAGGGGACAGACATCAGCAGCATTTATGTCCCTAGCCAAAAGATTTGGAGTTGAAAGGAAAATAAGGATATAATTCAAAAGTCCTGTTGATATGCTATGCTAAAAAGAAAAACCATAAAGTCTTCACTCCACTTCCAGCCAACAGACTTAAACACCAGTTTAGCTGCAAGAGATTGTGCTCTGAACTTCTCCCCATGTTTAGCACTCACTGAAAGAGCCGTGCTCAACATTGGGCACCACAGCAGTTGAACAGTGATAGGGAGAAGGTGGAGGTGATCCAAACAAAAGGAAACAAATTCACAACTAGTGTAAATTCTTGTACAGTTATGATTCACTTTACGTACTTGATACAACAAAATAACATGTCATCCTTTCTTCACATGTGTGTTTTGATGTAGTGGTCATATCATACACACATCTTGTTTTATGTTGTTTCCTAAGACTTTTTCAAACTTTTTTAAGAAGGATTTCCCTACATACAGAAAAATTTTATAAATTGGACAGTGAACATCTGTATACCCTCCTCCACAATAATTACCTTTTGGTCACATTTTATGGGCATCATTTTTAATCTTTGCATAATAGTTCATCAAATCAATGCATCTTAATTTACTTAGAAAATCACCCATGTTGGGTATATTCCTTGGTTCCAAATTCCCAAAATTATTGTAAGTAATGCTTGACAACAATCTCTGAGCACAAAGACTCTCTTTCCTGAATTTTCAAGGCCTGTGAAAGCTGATAAGCCAGAATGTTGATGCCAGTGCCCCTGAATTTTTCGTTTTGGGGGAAAGGTCTAAAGAGACTAATGAAGAATGTAAAGTATAAGCCAGTTCAGAAGTACAAGTACTTTGGCATTGCAAGGAATCAAAAACCTAGAGCACGCACAGTCTCCTGAGATTCTGTAAATGTGCTTGTATGAGGGAGGGAATATCACTGGATTCTGTTTGTTGTGCCCTAAGAAGTCCACTGCAGTCTAGGTATGCAAAGCTGGTTTAACATTCAAAAATCAATTAATATAGTCCACCATATCAACATGCTGAAAAAGAAAAATCATATGATCACTCAATAGAGGAAAAGCATTTGAGAAAATCCAATTCCCATTCATGTTAAAAATACTCAGCAAACGAGGAGTAGAGGTGAATTTCCTCAACTTGATGAAAAGCATCAGTAGTACAAACCTACAGTTAACATCATACTTAATGGTAAAAGACTGAATGCCTTCCCTCTCAGATTAGGAACAAGGCAAGGATGTCTCCTCTCACTACTCTTTTTTTAATTTCAAAAGAGGGTACAAATGTTTTTGTTACATGGATACATTGTATAATGCTTAACTCGGGCCTTTTGGCGTGTCCATCACTAGAACAGTGTTCATTGTACCCGATACGTAAGTTTTCACCCCTCACCCCCTCTCACTCTTCCCTCTTCTTGGTTTCCAATGTCCTTTACATCTTTTTGTGCCCATGTGTACCCACCGTTTAGCTCCCACTTATTGGTGAGAACATGTGGTGTCTGTTTTTCCATTCCTGAGATATTTCACTTAGGATGATGGTCTCCAGTTCTATCCAAGTTGCTGCAAAAGACATTTCATTCCTTTTTATGGCTGAGTAGTGCTCCGTGGTGTGTGTGTGTGTGTATGTGTGTGTGTATGTATGTGTGTGTGTATCATATTTTCTTTATCCACTCATGAATTTATGGTCATTTAGGTTGATTCCACATCTTTGCAATTGTGAATTGTGCTGCGATAAACATTCGAGTGCAGATGTCTTTTTGACAAAATGACTTCTTTTCCTTTGGGTAGACACCAGTAGTGGGATTGCTGGATCTCCTCTCACCACTCTTATTCAACAAAGTACTGGAAGTTCTGACCACTGTTATTATGGAAGAAAATAAACAGAGATTGGAAAGGAAGGAAAAAAACTGTCCCTATTTTCAGATACTGTCTACATAGAAAATCCCCAGGAATCTACAAAAAGAAAATCCAGCATGGTTGAAATATACAAGAACAAAAACCACAAAATCTATCACATTCTAACATACCAACAATAAATATATAGAAACTGAAATTAAAACTAAAATATTATTTGTAACTGTTTATAAAAATTAAATATTTGGCATAATTCTATCAAAACACGTACAGGACTTAAATGCTGAAATCAAATACCTAAATAGAGAGACATACCGTGCTCATGAACTGGAAGATTAGAAATAGTAAAGGTGTCTATTTTCCTCAAATTGATTGAACTAATAACTGATTTAACACAATTCCTATCAAAATCCCAGAAATATTTTTTGTATATATAGTCAGGCTTATTTTAACATTTATATGGAAAGGCACAGGTGCTAGAATACTTAAAACAAGCTTGAAAAAGAAGAATAAAGAGGGACCAATTACTCTATCTGATATTAAGTCCTATTTGGTAGTTACAGCAATTAAAACAGTGTGGTACTATATAAGAGATAGATGAATAGGTTTGAGGAACAGAATAGAGAACCCAGAAATAGACCCACACAAATATTTCTAAATGATTTTTGACAAAGATGCAAAAGTGCACCCTTTTCAATATATGGTGCTGGATCAATTGGACATCTATAGGCAAAAGTAAACAAATAAAAACAGAAAAACAAAAACTTCAACCTAAAGCTCAGACTTCACACCTTAAAATTAACAAAATGGGCTACAAATTTAAATGTAAAACATAAAACTATAAAACGTTTAGGAAAAAGAATAGAAGTATATTTTTGTGATATAAGCCTAGGCAAAGACTTGACACCAAAAGCATGACCCATCAAAGAAAAAACTGATAAACTGAACATCATAATAACTTTTAAAACTTTTGCCCTGTAAAAGACCTTGTTAAGAGGATGAAAAGAGGAGCTACAGACCAGGAGAAATTATTTGCAAACCACATATCCAACAAAAGGCTAGTATCTAAAATATATAAAGAATTCTCAAAAGATCAACAGTAAAAAAAATAAACAACTAAATTAGAAAATTAGTAAAAGACATCAATTGGTATTTCATAGAAAAGGATATATAGGTAGAAATAAGCATATGAAAAGATATTCAACATTAGCTTTTAGGAAAATGTGAACAAATTAGAACTACGTGTGCAGTATGATAAGGGCTAAAATAAAAAATAGTGCTACCAAATACTGGCAAAGATGCAGAGAAACTGGATCACTCATACATTGCTGGCTGTGATGTAAAATGATACCGTCACTCTGAAAAATAGTTTGACAGTTTCTTACAAAACTAAATATACAATTACTATGATGGTTAGTTTTATGTGTCAACTTGGGTAGGCTCCAGTACCCAGTTGTCAAACACTAATGTAGGTGTCATTATGAAGTTATTTTGTAAATGTGCTTAACATCTACAATTAGCTGACTTTTAAGTAGAGGAGATTGCTCTTCATAATGTGGGTGGGCCTCATCCAATTAATTGATAAACCTTAAGAGCAAAATGAATTTTCCCAGAGGAAGAAGAAATTCTGCCTCAAGACTACAATATAAGCTCATGTCTGAGAGTTTCCAGCCTGCTGGCCTGCCCTACAGATTTGCCAGCCCCGAAAATCACATAAGCTGATTCCTTGAAATAAATCTCTGCATATACACACATATGAATGAATGTATGTGTGTGTGTGTGTATATATATACACATACATGCATATACATATTTACACACACATGTATTTTATATCCTACTGGTTCTGCTTCTCTGGAGAACTCTGACTGATACAGATTTTGGTATCAAGAGTAGTTCTACAGGAACAGAATCTTAAGGATGGGTTTTCTGAATTGGTTCTCTAATCTGATTATATTTGAAGGCACTAATAACTCTATTTCCAGTAGGCAAAGAGGACACTGACAGTCCATGACATGATGTGACAATACAGATGTGCAAAATATTACCATTAGATACTCCTAATCCAATACTTATAAAAAAGGCAAGATTCTGGGTGACCATGTATTTGATACCTTAGAACATTTTAATAAAACTAAGAAGTATAATGAGGTTGGCTAGTTGATCCTAACTGGGCTAGAGAAAGTGGGGAAAGAAAAGCATAAGCTTAGGGATTCAAATTCCCAGATCAAACTCCACAGAAGTGACCAGGAAGCTTCTATATCTGCCTTGAAGGAAACCCTTATCTCCTGTAGCCACAGGGCTGAGATTTCTGAAAACCAAACCCAGACTATCATTTTGCCAATGGCTGAATTACAATGCAAATTAAATTTCCAAACTGGCAGGATGTCTTTTGTTAAAGAGAGAGCATTGATTGGAAAGAAATTGGATCCTGAACACTGGAATGGGGACATATGGGCAGATCCTGATAAAGCTGGGGATAGTGAACCTCTAAATTCTGCTGTCTTCTCTGCCAATAGAAGTACCCTTCCACCTCTGTCTGTCAACCCTGCTTTGCCTGAAGAAACTTTAATGGCCTTCCCTAAGTTGATGACTTGCAAGACACTGCTGATTCTCTTTAGTTTCTACCTCCTAACAACTGTCGTTGTTTCTAGACTGATTACTAGCCTTGATTCCCAGCAAAGACCCAAAAGCTAAGGTACAATGAGGACATATGCTACAGACCAAAAGATCTGCATGATTTTTCCAATTTATACAGACGAAAATCTGGGGAATATATGTGAGAATGGATATTAAAAGTGTGAGATAATGGTGGGAAGAACATAAGGTTGGATCAGGTTGAATGTATTGATATGGGCCCACTAATTAGAGATTCTGGATTCAATAATACAGCTCAAGAGGTCAGAAAGGGCTCTAACTGGTTGGTTGGTTGCTTGGTCGGTTGAAACATAGACCAAAAGGTGGCCTACACTAAATAAAGTTGAAAAGCCAGAACTGCCTTGGTATACTGTATCCAAAGGTTTAGGGAGATTGGAATGTTAAAATGGATTTATCATGTAAGACCTGCTCACCTACCCTGGAGGGTCCAAAAACCACACCTTTCATGACTGTGAGAAATAAATTTGTGAAAAATTCCTGCAACCTGGAAAAGCTCTGTGGTTGTTCTTCTCTATAGGTCAGAAATCACAGTGGAAACTAGCGCCACTGAACCACTATACTTAAATGCAATAGGGATAACTGGATCCCTGGGTGGCAGGGGCCAAGAAAGGCACTTAATTGAAAAAGGCAAAGTGTGCACAGTTATTGTAATGGGCAGTAGATTCAAAGCAGCAATAAGAAGAGTCTGACAAGCAGAGACTTATGGCACTGGCTAGTTGATCATGATGTCCCTTGAAGAGAAAGATAGGCAGTCTACTAAATTCTTACCTGATCTGTATAAGCGGATAAGTTCTAGATCAAGTGAACAGAAGTCTAACTTGAATCACCAAAACAGAGATACAGCCCCTCAATCAATTCCCATATTTGAGCTAGTTTACAGACCTTGAATTCTGTGAATAAAGGGGAGGTTGAGTCCCCTTGAGGAAGGACTCTGCTATGCTGCCAAAAATATATACTGCTAATCTTTCTTCCAGCCTTCCCCAAAGGGACCTATGGCCTTAGGGTCCCTTAGGGGTGAATGTGCAGTAGGGAAAAGGAAATAATCAGATTTTTCAGGGATTACTTAACACTGCTTCTGAACTGATGCTGATTCCAGGAGACCCAAAATGTCACTGTGGCTCACCATTCAGAGTAGCAGCTTATGGAGGTCAGGTGATTAATGGAGTTTTGGCCTAAGTCTGTCCCACAGTGGGTCTACTGGTTTTCTGAACCCATCCTATAGTTATTCCCCAGTTCTAGAATGTATAATCAGAATAGACATACTCAGAAACTGGCAGAATCCTCACATTGTTTCCCTGACCTGTGGAGCGAGGTCCTCAGACTATTGTAGGAAAACCCAAATGGAAACCACTATAAGTGTTTTTACCTAGGAAAATAGTAAACCAAGAGCAATACTACATTCCTGGAGGGATTGCAGAGATTAGTAACACCATCAAGAACTTCAAATGTGCAGGGGTAGTGACTCCTACCATATTCCCATTCAACTCACCTATTTGGCCTGTGCAGAAGACAGACGGATCTTGGAAGGTGACAGTGAATCACTGTAAACTTAACCAAGTGGTGACTCCAATTGCAGCTGCTGCTCCAGATGTGGTTTCATTGCTTGAGCAAATTAACACATCCCCTGGACCCTGGTATACAGCTGTTGATCTTGAAAATGCTTTTTTTCTCAATAACTGTTAGTAAAGGCCACCAGAGGTAGTTTGCTTTCAGCTGGCAAGACCAGCAATACACCTATACTGTCCTATCTCAGGAGTACTGTATATCAATTTTCCAGCCCTGTGTCATAACTTAGTTTGCAGGGATCTTGATCACCTTTCTCTTACACAAGACAACACACTAGTCTATTACATTGATGATATACTGACTGGACCTACTAACGAAAAGTAGCAACTACTCTACACTTTAGGGCATCTCTCAGTATCCATCGGCTCCAGTTTGAAATCTCAGTATCCAGTTGACTCAGTGACTTTCATGCTGTTTCCTAAGGCACAGGCTCTTCCAAAAGCACTTCTGCTCCCAGCCCATGATTTGTGATCGTGGAACTAACTTGCCATCACTTATCATCACAACGGGGCCCAACAGAAAGGGAAGTTATTACAGGAATCTCAGGGCAAACCCTCAACAGGAAATCACAGTCTGTCCCTTTGGATACAACAAGAGAAAGGGATCGTTTAAACTCGAGGTTTTTTTTGATATCACATCCATGAGTGAATGTGTGTATGTGATTGTGTGTGAAGGGTGTGGGGAGAGGCCCATTCCAGTACATCAGTGTCCCCCATAGGCCTTCTGTCTCCCCCCACCTTCTCCAGATGCTCCTGTTCCTCATGACTAGACAAGCTAACTTGGGTGGCCCTGGGGGCAATGACCTCAAAGCCTCAGTGCCAAACTGTTTTTAAGTTCACATTTAACTGAGACCCAGCTTTGCAGAGATCTGACTGCTGTCCCTAACATAACAGCAGCTTCAAGCACTGTGTGCCAGCAGTGTGATCAACATGTACATGCTGCTCTCCCTTTAATCCCCCAAACAACCACAGAAGGGCCTTTTACCACTGCTGTTTTACCAATGGGGAAAGTGGGGCCCAGCGAGAAAGAGTCACTTGCCCAAAGTAGCATAGCTAGAGTAGGGAGCAGAGCCAGGAGTTGAAAGCTGCCTTTGAGCTAACTCCAGAACTGACGCTAACTACGGCAGCGACACTGCCTCCCTGTGGAAGCCAAAAGCAATACCACACTCTTCACTCCGCACTTAGGGAGAAATCTGGAGGACAAATTTTCCAGACAAGACTACAAAAAAATCACTGGTCCGTGTAAAGCCTACTCAGGGCAATCAAGAAAATATGAATAGGGAACGAAGACAGAGATGCCTCAGTCCTACCAACCAACCAAATCGCAGATAAAACCTCTCCCTCACTCACCTATTTCCTCAGTCTCACAAGATCTCTCTAAAAAAGTCATACATATATTAAATATTTTGAGTCACAGCTTCTTTGTAGCTCTCCAGTTGCAGCTTCTGCATCTTGCTGTGGATCTCCCGGGACAGGATGGTCAGTAACTGCTCCAGCACCCAGCAACTCCAAGATCTACTCTTTGGTGCATCTCAGGCCAAAGCCGCCCATGGCAAAGCTCCAGGAGCCGCCTGAGGGACCAACAGCCTTTTGGAAGCAGAACCCTCAGAAGCACTGGTGGGAGGGCTCCAGGCTGGGCCCTAGGTCAGCCAAGGACAGCAGAAGTTCCTGACTCTAGGTGCAGGAACTCCCGCGGTTTCACTATCACAAGAGCCCTTTCCACTCGTGGGAGCCCAGGCCAGACGCCACTGTCAGGCTCCCAGGCCACCTTGGCCCCAAAACCAGCTGTGCCCACCGGCGAAGGCGCCCGGGGCCCCGAGAGAAGAATGTCGGCTTCGGCAGGAGTCGGCGTGCCCGGGGCTCCAATTTCCGGCAGATAAGCCTAACTTCGCATCGGACAGAGCTGTCTCCAGTAGCTTGGCACAAGTGGGCCCGAGACGCTGCAGCGCCTGTCCCCTGGATCGCTTCCACCAGGGCTTCCGGAGGCACAAAAGCAGGTAGCTTTCTCCTCTCTGTCTTGGACCCACGCAGGACCAGGTCCCGGCCCCCACGTGGGAAGTCCTAGCACTAAAGTTTGGCGTCCACAGACCAACAATGACAGTTTAGGACCAACGAGAGGACTATGTTCCCCAATGACACCTTTGCATCTGGCGGTCATTGGATCGGGTCTCACCACAACTCGCCACCGACCAATCAGAAGAGAAAATTTACTTTTTGGGCGGGACCATCGAGGGACTAATTAGAAGACAAGAGGCGGGGCCAGTGGGCAAACCCTAAGATCGGAGACCTCTGGTGGCTGTTGAAGGCAGTAAGGAATGGGCGGGGTCGCTAGATTCAAGCTCAGGTCTTCAAGAGAGGAAACTAAGAAGCAAACCCAAGGCCACTGTGACCCGCGGACAGACGACCAGAGTCAGAATCCCCAGGAAAGTGTTTTAAAATGCGAATCCCCAAGCTCATGCGAGATTCACTGCGTTAGGGTGTTGGGTAGAGCCCAGAAAGCTTAATTTTTAAGAAGCTCTCCTACGAAATTCTCCCCACACAGGTTTGAGAATCACTGATCGGGTCATAACAGATTTAAAAGAGGTCCCCGCCTGCTCCAGTTACTCGAAAGCTGATGGGAGAGAAGCTCTCACTTGGATCACAACCCCGGGTTCGCCCCACCCAACACCCAGGGACCAAGAAGCGCTTAGACCGGAAACGGGAGCATCTCCAAAACAGCTTGAGGCTGGTCGGAAGCCAGGAAGAGTCCCCAGCCCCTCCCACGTCAGCATCCTTGTGAGCGCACAGCGCGGCGGGCGGCGTGCGGCCTGCCGGGAGTTGTAGTCCGCTGCGCAGCCCCGCGCCTGCGCCCTGGGCAGTTGCCGGTGAGCTTGGGAGAGCCGTGGGCGCTGAGGCGGTGAGTCCCGGAGCGGCCAGAGGGCGTGGCTGTCCCTGGGGCGCGGGCGCGGGTAGCGGGGCTCCTTTCGCCAGTCGGGGCCACGCGAACTGGCTGGTTCCAGCTGTGTCCCGGGCGGTGGACGCCGGGAGGAGCGATGGGCGGCGGGCCCCTTTCCGGCCAGGGTCCTCGCCGCCGCTCCCTGCGACCCGACCGGGCCTTCCTGGGAGTCTTCCAGGGCTGGGAGCGCCCCTCTGGGCGGCGCAACCTCGTCGCCCAGGAGCGCTCGGGGTCCACTCCCGGGACACCAACATCCGATTTTAAACCAGCGTTTAGACTTTTCAGGGACGTGTCACTATTGCTGTTCCCCAAGTGCCCTCTTTTCACGCATCGCTTTACTCATAGGTCCTGTGGGGGCGGATTCACTACAGGGAGGTTTGGGAAGAAACCACTAGTCCCACAGTGAAGTGAACTTTTCGCTGAGAAGAGCCGATGAAAGGAAACCCGGAGGGTCAATTCCCTGGTAGACGTGGTGGAAGGTTTTGGGTCAGTCAGGGGAGGACTGGCCAGCTGTGAGGCTGGAGCGGAGTAATGGGTGGGTCCACAGCCAAAAACAGCACAGTTCCTGGATGCCCTCCAGCAATGGTTAGGTACCTAGTGTCTGGGAAATAGAAGCTTCCTAGGAATGAGTCTTGACAAGCAATAAACTTTAATTGAGTGCTTCCTCTGTGCCAGGCACGCTACTATTCGCTTTCTATGCAATTGGATCCACACTGAACATTTTATGAAGTAGATGCTATGACTGTCCTCATATAACAGATAGGAGCACTGGGTGTCAGGGTCACAGAGCTAACAGGCTATCACACCTACGTCAGTCTGCCTCTAAAGTCAGGCTACCATTATAGTAAAGGATGAAATGGGGACAGAGTGTCGATTTTGATTGACTAGGTGGGAAGAGAGTCATGAGTATTTCTTTTTCCTTGAATTCCCTCCAGAGAAGAGGACAGGTACAGGAGCTGTCTCAGCAAAGAGAGCAGAGAGAGAGACCCTGTGGTACATGGGCAGGCAACAGGTCTTGAAACCTGTGGAGACATGTATGTGACCACTTTGGTGACCTCAGTGATTGCACTAAGAACATTTTGATGTTTTTACACATTCGAATTGCAGGAGAATATCAATTTTAACGTCATCACCATTTTCCTCTGACATTTACCATGTAACCTTGGACAAGTTCTTCAGTCCCCCTAAGCCTCAAACCTCAGTTCCCTCATCTGTATCCGGAGGATAATATACTAGTACCAAGCTCCTAACCTTGGGTGAGTGTTAAATGAACTAATATATGTAGGATGCTTAGAAGAGTAGCTGGCACATAGTGTGAACTCGAGGAATATCCTTCTTTAGTATTGCAGAGCAAATTCCTAATGGTCTCCCTGTTGCAGTATATTTTTCTCATAGGAGAGCCACTGGGAATGCTATGTCAGGATGAGGATCTTATTGATGTTGGCTGAATTACACATACCTTGAATGAAGAAGAATGACGGATTGATGAGTTGCTGCGCTTGCATAGCATGGCACTACCTGAGCTCACTTTGACTGAAGGCTGTTTAGGGGTACTAAAAGCTAGATGGACTTTCAGAGTTATTCAAAAGTATTGTTAATATTCCTCCTCCATTTCTTTTGAGACCTGCATATATTCAGAAACACAGTACAGTTGGAATTAAACTGGGAATGGGGTTAAATGCCAACAGATTTATAGGGGTTCATTTAAAGTAAGTGTTCTTAGCCTGGGACCATGGAATTCTACAGCCGAGCTGTCCAATACAACTTTCTGCAGTGATGTCTATTGAGCACTTGAAATTTAGCAACTATGACTGAGAAAGTAAATTTTTATTTTTGGCTAAATTTAAAGTGTCACATGGGGCTATTGGCTACAATATTGGACAGCATAGTTCTAGAGGGTCCATGGATGAGTTTTGGGATTTTGTAAGCTTTTGAAACTGGATGCAGAATTGGATGTGTATGTGTATTTTTCTAGGAAGTGAGTCTGTAGCTTTCATCAGATTCTCAAAACCACCCGAAAGATTACTAATTGCTACTTTAGGGCTTTGGTGAAACTTAAGTCAGTTAAGGGTGGTAAATATGCCCTCTTGTAACCACTGCTATTTTTTCTTTCTCATTTTTTCCTGTCTTCAGCTGTAGGTACCTCCCCCTACCCCTGACGATTTCAGAGAGAAACAAATTAGAATCTGAGACTTCAGGCCCCAGATAAACTGTAAACTGCTGGAAGAGGGCGATGGCTGTGGCCCTGGGTTGTGCAATCCAGACCTCCTTGAATCAGGGCTCGGTGTTTCAAGAGTATGATACTGACTGTGAAGTCTTCCATCAGTGCTTCAGGCAGTTCCAGTACAGAGAAGCAGCCGGACCACATGAGGCTTTTAACAAACTCTGGGAGCTTTGCTGTCAATGGCTGAAGCCAAAGATGCGCTCTAAGGAACAAATCCTGGAGCTGCTTGTATTGGAGCAATTCCTAACCATCCTGCCCATGGAGATAGAGACCTGGGTGAGGGAACACTGCCCAGAGAATAGAGAAAGAGTTGTGTCACTGATAGAAGACTTACAGAGAGAACTTGAGATACCAGAGCAACAGGTAAGATAAGAGTTTGGGATCTTTGTAATTGGCCCAAAGGCAATAGCTGAGGCAGCTAGGACTAGACCAGACATTTTGTCTCTGTGTGGTTCCCCAGCCCCAGAATTTCTCCAGAGTCCCTTTCATTTTTCTCCTGTGCTGGACAGAGCGCATGGGTCAGTTGGTTCTATCCCTATCAGACGCAATTCCCCTTCTATAACAAATATAATGTATATTGTATGTATACATTGTATATATTGTTGTATAATGTTCCCTTTACTATTCTTAAATGAAATTCAAAGATAACATAACCTACGTGTATGCATCGAACAAAAGCATCAATATATTGCTCTATGGCCTGCAGGCTTAATCTGGCCATGGCCTGTTTTTGTATACCCTGTGAGCTTATAGTGGTTTTTACCTTGCTAAAGGGTTGTTTTTAAAAACAAGGGGAAGAAGGAGAAGAACTAATAGTGAATGTGTCCCACAAAGCCTAAATTATTTATTATTTGGCTCTTTACAGAAAAAAAAATTTGCCAACCCTGAGTCAAGTAGAGTCTAGGAGAGATATAAAGGAAAAGGAACATAGTTTGTCATAAACTAATATGCATTTCTACATATACATGTTTGGACTTGACTAACTATCATGAAGTTGTCAGATGCCTGCATCTTTGCTCAGAGTCACTGTGATGCAACAGCCAGAAATTCAGACTGATACAGCTCAAGTACTATGAGCAGTGTTGCTGCTCATCATGTGATTTTCCAAAATGATATACGAATCTTGGTAAATCTGAACAATAAGTAGTGTAGTCTTCCTTTGATTTTCCCAGTAGTGCATTCCTAGAAAATTCAAGTCATGCTAAAATATGCAAAAACAGTTTGTGTTTATCTGACGAAAAGGGTGGGGTTCTTGACAGGTTCTTTTTACCTACGTGAATATTTGAGGGGGACATTGCACACTAGGGATCTGGAGCAATTATGCATTGTGAATTATGGCCCACTAAATTCTGATAGCTACCACCTGCCAGCATATCCAAAACTCCAGGTGGGGGTAGTGGCACTGCCCACTGTTCAGAACCACTACATAAAACCTCTGCTCGGGGAGTGCTGTGGCTGAGCAGAGGGCAGTGTTTCTAGGCACAGGAGCAGGAGTTTCCGGAGGGGGATCAGGGCAGTCTGCTATTGTGTGTGGGTGGGGCTCTGCAAGAGCTGTTAGCTTCAGGACAGGTCGGTGGCCTGAATGGGAGTCTTCCAAAGTTTCCTGCCTCCCTAGAGACCATGAGGTGGTGATTTCTCTTCCTTTCTCTGTCTTCTTGCTTTTCTTTACAATATGAGACCTTATCTTCATATGGTCTAGACGTGTCCTGCCCAGTACAGTAGCTGCTAGCCATGTGTGGCTCTTGAGCACTTGAAATGTGGCCAGTGCAAATTGAGATCTGGTGTAAGTGTGACACACACACACGACATGCAGAAGACTTGATATTAAAAAAAAGTAGGTGAACTATCTCACTAATAATTGTTTATATTGATTACATGTTGAAATCCTGATAGCTTGCATTGGATTAAGTAATACATACTATTAAGATTGACCTTTTTAAATTTTATTCATATGGCCACTAGAAAATTTTAAATTACATGCATAGCTGTCATTATAGTTCTACTGGATTGTGATGGTCTAGACTTTAGAGTGATGAGTTCTGGCATTTCCCCCAGGTCAATATGTATGACATGCTCTTGGAAGAACTGGCACCAGTGGGAACAGCACACATACCACCAAACATGCATCTGGAGTCACCTGCACTCCAGGTAATGGGACCTGCCCAAGAGGCCCCAGTGGCAGAGACGTGGATCCCACAGGCAGGGCCGCAGGAGCTGAACTATGGTGCTGCTGGGGAATGCCAGCCCTTTGTGGACCCTGGTAAGGCAAGGGTTTTCTTTCCTGTCTTTTGTTTCTATTTTGAGAGCTCGAGGGCTCTCAAGTGTTGGGGTTGGGTTAGAAGCATTGATTACACAATGGAAATGGACTAGCAGATAAAGAGGGAGGGGAGGAAATCTCTCTGGGAATGTCAGGAAACAAAGCACTTTGGATAGAATAGAATTAGGAACCCCTTAAACTAATGATCCTTCTCAGGAAGATTTTGACCAAGAATGTTATGTAGGAAAACCGTAGGCGTTTGTATACTCTGGATTAGGGCTGATTTTCCCGGTAAAATTTAATCAGTGAGATCTGTTATGTTGTGGGTCCAGAGGGCACTTTTATGTCCTCTTCAGTTGCTTTTATAGCATAAGAGCCTCATTCAAACATGATACTTTAGTAATATACTCTCTTCAGCTCCTTTAAGAGGGTTTATTCTTTCCATGGTATAAAGGAAATATCTACTTCATTAAATCAAAACCTAGTACAGTGTTTCTCAAAATGTAGTAAGCAGACCATCTGCAGCAGGAACGCCTGGGCTGCGTATTTAACAAGCTCTCCAGATGAGTGCTAGACACACTAAAGTTCGAGTACCACTGGCCCACACACCACAGGGGTTAGTTCTAGAAGGAGAAAGTCCAAGTGGAGAAAGGCAGCAGGACCATGTAGCCCCAGTACTCCTGTGTTTATTCACCCTTGGGGTTTTCATGCATTGTTACCAATGCTCCCTGTCCCAATCCCCACCATTAAATCTTTGGCCTAAATTTGTCCAGAAACCTCTCCCCTGACTCCCCAGGCACAGTTTCAACATGTTGGCACTTTCAAGAGACTATTAATTGCGGAGACCATAAGAGACATAAGAAATGAAAATAAGTTGAGAACTGTCCAAGTTATAAAATATAAATGTTTGATCCATCGATAACTAATATAGTGCCAGGGTTTAGCAACCATGTTTTTCCCCACATCTTAGCATTTATTCATTCAGCCAGTATATCTAAGCACCTATGAAGGGTCAGGCACTGTGCCAGACCCTGGGAATTCAGTTGATGAGGTTTCACTTGGAATGTATGTAAAATGTCAAAGATCACATCTTTTTGGTGATGAAGGCTATGAGAAAGATGAAAATTTAAAGTAAAATATAGGGCAAACAAATGCTATCTAGAAAGCATCAGAAGATTCTTGTAACTTAAATTTCTTCAGATTATCCTATTATACCAAATAATTTACCATAAACTAATATCTAACCCCCAACTATAATAGTGATATGTCTTGGTGTAGTGGAGCCCTTATGACACAGTCTTTGCTAATGGGGCTTAATAAAGCCATTCCTGGGTATAGGATGGGGGGAATGTTCATCAGTGAAGCACCTTCTTTGTTAACTTCCAGTTGATTTTCCCCTCTTTGTGTTGGATAGCTATTGCCGCATAATAAATTACCCCCAAAACTTAGCAGCTTAAAGGGAAAAGTTTATCATTTCACAGTTTCTGAGAGTCAGGAATTTGGGAGTGGTTTACTAGGTGTTTATGGCTCAGAGTCTCTCTTGTAGTTGCTGTCAAGAGGTCAGCAGGGGCTGGCAGGAAGCCTCAATTCCTTGCCAGCGCAACGTCTCCGTAGGCTACCTGAGTGTCCTCACGATGCGGCACCAGGCTTCCACCAGAGCAAAGGATCCACGAGAAAGCAAGGAGCGTGACACAATGTCTTTGATAACCTAGTCATACACCACCACTTCTACCATTCATTAGAAGAGAGTCACTAAGTCCAGTGCACACTTAAGGGAAGGAAAATAAAGTTCCACCTCTTTGAATGGAAGAATATCAAAGAATTTGGGAGCATTATTTTAAAACAAACATGTACCCCATGCTTCTCTGGACCTACTAGCCTTTTACTTTTTACTTCAGTTTTTTAGGTTAAAAACTAATCTATTTTTGTTCATTTTCTTCAGTAAATTTTTCTTAAGTAATTTAATTTGATCAAATAGAATATACCCATGACAGATCCCTTGGCTATAGCCATCCTGGGCAACATGAATTGTCACTGGAAAACCAATGTTCTAGACTATAGTCTCAAAAACAGAGGACATGATTAAATTTAAGGTAAATTTGGTTTCTATCTGTAGGGCCTTTTTTTTTCCTTTTATTTTTAGTTGACATGTAATAATTGTACATATTTATGGGATACAGAGTGATATTTCAATATGTATATACACTCTTTAATGATCAAATCAGGGTAATTAGCATATGCATCATCCCAAAAATTTATCATTTCTTTGCATTTCTCACTCATGTGGGAACTAAGAAAAATTTGAGCTCATAGAAGTAGAGTTTAAGTCCTGATGTTTTTTACCAATTGACCAACAGTTGATGTTTCTTCTGTTACTGCAAAACCACTCATCTGGTGGTAATAGTAGCTTTGCAGATAGTTTACATTGAGGGTAAAGAGAAGAGCTGCCTGACAGAAGTAGGCACTAGGGCCTGCTTTCTAACTGCCATTCAACATTGACCCAGAAGCCACAGAGGCAAGCTAAAAAACATGCAGTGAACATGCATATATGCAGGTGTTGATAGGGTAAATTTCTAGAAGTGGGATCAGTTAGCTAATGGGCATTTAAAACTTTAATAGATACTGTCAAATTGTCCTTCAAAATTATTGTACCAATTTGTCCTCCCACCACAACATATAAGAATGTCATATTCTGCTCACCTTCACTTATCTGTGCTGAATAAGAGCTATAGCTGTTCTTACCATGTTGGCAGACAGAAGTAGTGCTAACATCTGTGAAAACCTTTTAAATAAGTGTCTATTTCATTCAGCATTAGTAGTGATATTTTATGTAATATATAAGAGTAGAGGATGGGAACTAAGGTCTGAAAAGAGGGATATGGGTCAAAGGTGAATGGGAAGTAGCTTTAGCTGACATGGGCTGTGAGAATACGGTTGAAAATGCAAATTGGTGGTAATGTCCAGAAGTATCTGATTGTTACTCAGGACAGCAGGGTTGGGGTGGGGTGTGGTACACACGTAAGAAGTGCATTAAGTTGACATTCATGAAGAAGCTCAATTTTGAGCACATGTTCTCTGCATCCAGGGTGTGGGGACTGCCATAAGGAAGGAAACTATATTTACTACTCATTAAGTGGAAGTGGAGCAGCATAAAGGTCTTCATCCTCATCATCTTCATATTGAGTAGACTTAGGAAGAGTAGAAAGTGGAGGAGAGGTTGGTCTTGCTGTCTCAGGGGTGCCAGCAGGTGGGAGAAGAAAATCCATGTATAAGTGGATCCACGCAGTTCAAACCTGTGTTGTTCAAGGGTCAACGTTATATTCTAGATAAAAGTCCCCTATTGGAGATAGGATTTGAAAATATTTTCTCCCATTCTGTAAGCTGTCTTTTCATTTTCATAGTGTTCTTTGTAGCACAAAAGATTTTTTTTTTATTTTGAAGAAGTCAAATTTAGCTGCTTTTTCTTTTGTTGTTTGTGCTTTTGATGTCGTATATAAGAAACCAATTGCCTAATCCAAGGTCACAAAAATTTACTCTTATGTTTTCATCTAAGAGTTTTATAGTTTTAGTTCTTACATTTAAGACTTTGATCCATTTTTAATTAATTTTAATAGGGTGTGAGGTAGGAATCCAAATAATATATATATTCTTTTTTACCAAATGTGTTATATTTATTGAAATTTAAAATTCAGTGAAAGATTTAAATAGCACATTAGACTTAACAATTTGTGAACTAGAAAAAAGATATCTGAAGACTTTACCCAGATGAAGAGCAAAAGTACTAACTGATCAAATAATATTTTTTTTCCTCATGTGGAAAAAAGGTGCTCAACATGATTTGTTGAAAAGGCTATTCTTTCCACATTTAATGTCCTTGAGACCCTTGTCAAAAACCAGTTGACCACAGGTATATGGACTCTCGTTTCTATTCCATTGATCTATATGTGTGTTCTTATGGAAGAACCACCCTGTCCTGATTATCATTGCTTCGTAGTAAGTTTTGAAATCTGAAAGTGTGAGACTCTCTGACCTTATTTACCTTTCGATTGAGTCATTTAATCTATTCACATTTAATCTTATTTTTGATATATTTGTATTTACATCTGCCATTTTATTTTCTGTTTTCTGTCTCACATTTTTTTGTTCCTCTATCCCACTTTTACTGACTTTTTTGCATAAAGTAAATATTTCTATGTAACATTTTACTTACTTTAATGAATTTTCACTATTTTTTAAGTTATTTTCATAGTGGTTGCTGCAGGATTTACCATGTACATCTTAACTTATAATTGGCTTCAGAATTATACTAACATAATGCCAGTGAGATATAGAAATGTTTCTCCTATGTAGCTCTATTCCCTTGCCGGCTTTTTGTGATATTACTGTCCTACATATGTAACAAAAATGTTACAAATCCAACAATACATTGTTATAATTATTACTTTATAATTATTACTTTACTTAAGTAAAGTAATTTACTTAAAATTACTATATAATTTTAAGACTTTTAAAGAAGCTACAAGAAGAAAGGAAAACAAATTTATATTATAGATTTTGTTATATTAATAATATTTATCATTTCTGATTTTCTTCATTTGTTCCTTTGGGTTTTAGTTACCAACTAGAGTCATTTCTTTAGCCCAGTACACTTTGCTTCTACCCACCTCATTTCAACTATTATTGGCAAATATAGTACATTTTTATTGTTATGTGCCCAACAATACACTATATACATACTGCTTTATACAATTGTTTTTTCAATCTTTTAAGAGAAGAAAGAAGCAGAAATTTTTATTTATACTGCCTTTTCTAATTATATAATTACTTTTACTTGTGCTCTTTTTTCATGTGGATTTAAATTACCATCTTTGGGTCACTTGCCTTCAGACTGAGGAACTTCCTTTAATATTTCTTGTTAAGCAAGTCTGCTAGCAAAGAATTCTCTCAGTTTTTGTTTATCATGAATATCTTTATTTCATATTCATTTTTGAAAGATTTCTGTATATAAGATTCATGGTTGACAGTTTTCATTTCTCTTTGAGCACTTTGAATATGTTATTCCACTACCCTCTAGCCTCTGTTGTTTCTGATGAGAACTCAGTTTTTAATCTCGTTGTTTCTCATGAGAACTCAGTTTTAATCTTATAAGAACTCACTTATAAGTGATGAATCATTTTTCTCTTGCTGTCTTTCAAAGTTTTATTCTTTTATGTGGCTTTTAGTGTCTTTACTATGATGTGTCTATCAATTTCTCGTGCTTATTTTACTTGGAATTCCTTGAGTTTCCAAAGTGTATAGCTTAATGTTTTCAAAAATATATTTGGGGAGTTTTGGCCATTATTTCTTTAAATATTTTTTCTTCTGCCCTGCAAAAACAACTGTCATTCCAGGATTCCAGGATGACATTGTTAAGCAATTGTTAAGCAATGTTAATCTGGTATTCCTCCTCCTGGGGTGCACTGCTTAACACTGCTTAACAATGCTTAACTTTGCCATGTGGGATAGATTTTACTAAAATTATCTAACCATTCACTAAATGACAACAACAACAAAAAAAACCCCAAGCAAATAACAATAAAAAGCCCTTGGGAGGATAACACAAAGTTGCTATGGTTTATTATCTAAAACGTCCAGTTTCTAACAAAAATTTATGAGACATACATGTGAACAGAAAAGTATGATCCATAAATTGGGAAGAAAAAAGCAGTCAACAGAATCTGCTTATGAGAGTGACTAGGTATCAGATGTAACAAAGACTTCAAGGTAGCCATTATGAATATGTTCCAAGAACTACAGAAAGCCATAATTAAAGAAGTCAAGGAAGCTATGATGACAATATCACATTAAGTAGAGAATACCAATAAAGAGATGGAAATTACAAAAAAATGGAAATTCTGGAGTTGAAAAGCATAATAGTGGAAATGAAAATTCACTAGAGTGGTTCAACAGTAGATTTGAACTGTCAGAAGAAAGAATTAGTGAACTTGAAGCCAGATCAATGGAGATTATGCTATCAGAAGAACAGAGAGAGAAAAGAATGGAGAAAAATGAATGGCGCCTCAGAGAAAAGTGGGGCACCATTAAGTACAGCAACATGCATATCATGAGATTCCTAAAAGATGTCTGAAGGGGAGCTGAGGGGCGAGGCTGTCCTGGGCTGATGGCTATACTAGCGTGCAGAAGAGCTGGGAGAGGGGATAAAGGGAACAGTTTGGATTCAGCTAATTCAGACTCTCGCTGTTCTTACTGAATTTTAGTAGATTTTCTTGAGTAGATGTTTCTTTGTTTGCTGTATGCCCCCTTAGTACTATTTCAAGAGACTTTGCTTGGTTTTTCATTTTTTAAAAATTTTCACCAGTTTCACTGAGAAGTAGGCCTGCAGAGATCCTCACGGTATGATGCTGGAAGTATATCTCCCCCCCTACATCTAGATTTTAAAATCAGTATTTTACACCTAAGCCTTTGCTACTCTCTGCTTTTCTAAGTTTCAGTTTCCTCCCGCTCTTATTTCACAGCAGCTTTCCTTTGATCCATGACCTGCAGTTTTATTTGACCTGTTCTGTATTACTTTTTCATTTCACTCTTAGCTTTGAAATCCAAAGAAAAACAAAATAGTGAATTTAAACAGCATTTTATTTGAAATTCATATTTTGTTTCTTAATCTTAAAAAGGAAGTATAATTTTTTCATGAAAAAATAAAATATTTTAGTCCACTTCCTATGTCTTGATATAAGGTTCTGAAATTTAATTTTTCCTTCACACTATTACCAGTCAAACTAAATTCCTAATGTCATTTTAATAATGTTAATATTTAAATATCAGCCTATATTTAGATCTCAAGTCAGTAATTTACAACCCACATTTCATTGAAGACCAGTAAACTTGGCCAGAGATGAGGAAGGAGAGGAACAGGCATGAAAAAGAGGACACAAGCCACAGCAACTGTCACTGAAGACAAGGGTGGTCAGACAGGGGGAGAGTGTGAAGTTAGAAACTTCATCTGGTTGTCCTTAGATTGACAGTTAAAAATACTGTTTGATAGTCATTTGGGCTAGTTTTAAGAGAATCTACTTCTGAACTTCAACTGAAACAAACATAAAGACTGTTTTTGTGGGTTGCCAGCCCAGTTCAATTTCCCTTAATTTGAAAGTCTTAACTGAAATCATTCCAGTAAACAGTTTCATAACTCCTGCTTTTACCTCTCTCTCTTCATTTGTCACTCCATAGCAGTGTTCAAAACTTTATGAAGTTTTATTAGTATGCCAAAATGTTATGAAGATTTACTTCATATTTTAGCTCTAACCTAAATAAATCTATTATCAAAACAGATGCAGAAGTGATTTAGTGCATTGATTTCAGCACACAATTGATTCACTCACCTTCCATAGATTAGAGGAGAATAGCCTTGAATTGAGCAATTTGTTCTTATCTTAAAAAAAAAGACTCTTGTGAGAGACTCTGGGTGGAGTAATAGTAATTGAGAAGAAAGTACATATTAAAAGGCCATGTGTCCAAGAAATCAGCCTAAATTTTGGGAAAACTTTTGATGAGCCAAACTATCATGCTTCCCATCTTTCTTATGGCCAGGATATCCGTTACCAAAGCTTGATGTGAACTTCCCATTGGAGCACAGAGAAGAGCCTTGGGTGAAGGAATTACAAGATTCCAAAGAAATGAAACAATTACTTGATTCCAAGATAGGTAAGTAGTTGTTCATTGATATACTAAGGAAGAAAGAAAAGAAAAATTCAACCTTAATCGGGGTAAAGAGTTTAGAATTCTATTTAGGAATTCCTATATTCCTACTAGTGGTTTAATATAAGTGTTCATTTTCCCTCACTTTCTTTTCTCTGTGGAACACAGTGACATCTGCAATTTCTATTTCTTCTGTCAGGTTTTGAGATTGGGATAGAAAATGAAGAAGATCCTTCAAAACAGAAAAAACTGGAGAATATGTATCCATTTATTGTAACTGTAGAGGGGAATGCTCTCGACGGTCCCATTTTGCAAAAAGACTATGTACAGTTAGAAAATCAATGGGAAACCCCCCCAGAGGATTTACAGGCAGATTTAACAAAACTTGTAGAGCATCCAAACCCCACTCTAGGAGAGACACCTGAGAGCTCCAACTTGGAAGAACCTCTCAACCACCCTAGACCCCATAAGAAAAAGAGTCCAGGAGAGAAACCTCACCGATGTCTTCAGTGTGGAAAATGTTTTGCTCGGAAGTCACAACTTACAGGGCACCAGAGAATTCATTCAGGAGAGGAACCTCACAAATGCCCTGAGTGTGGGAAAAGATTCCTTCGTAGTTCAGACCTTTATAGACACCAACGACTTCACACAGGGGAGAGACCCTATGAATGCACTGTATGTGAAAAGCGATTTACTCGGCGGTCACACCTCATAGGGCACCAGAGAACCCATTCTGAAGAAGAAACATATAAATGCCTTGAGTGTGGGAAAAGTTTTTGTCATGGATCAAGTCTTAAAAGACATCTGAAAACTCATACAGGTGAAAAACCTCATAGATGTCATAATTGTGGGAAAAGTTTTAGTCGACTGACAGCTCTTACTTTGCACCAGAGGACACATACTGAAGAGAGACCTTTTAAATGTAATTATTGTGGGAAAAGCTTTAGACAGAGACCAAGCCTAGTTATTCATTTAAGAATCCATACAGGGGAGAAGCCATACAAGTGTACTCATTGTTCTAAAAGCTTCAGACAGAGAGCAGGCCTTATTATGCACCAAGTCACTCACTTTAGAGGATTGCTTTAAGAATTGTTAAGGGAGACAGGTCCTACAGAAATTGACACAAACTCAAAAAAATGTTAACCTGCAGCAGCCTGTTTGTCTTGGAAGCTTTTGTTTGAGCTTATGAGAACAGCTTTTTTTTTTTTTTTTTTTGCTATTTTTAAAACCTGTCTTCCAGGGCATATGAGTTCTATAGTATCTACCTACTCTTGCAGCTTTCCTAGATTTGACTTATTCTGTCTGCACAACTCTTATTTTTTTATTACAATGAAACATTTTGTGTTCCAAGGCAACCATATCATAGGTATACACATAAAGCATATAAATAATGACAATCCTTTCAGAAGTAGGGTAAATATAATGGATAATCCTGTCTACCTGACATATCTATTATAGCAGTACCCTAATTATTCTGCTGTTATTATTAAAGATGATTATATTCATTTAAAACTTTAGATGTGCCCCACATGGCAAGAAAGGAGACAGTAAATTTTGTCAAACGATAAAAATGTGTCAGGGACAAAATGAAGAAGGAGATGTCATTTGCCTGGTAAGAACTGGGTTATTTCTATTGAAATTTTTTATGATTAAAGAAATTAAGATTTTAACCCTTACTTGTTAATTTTGCTAATCTGCTTAGTTGGCAGTCTGTGGTGATGCTGCTTAAAGCAGAATATTAATTTGGTAATTTATTTTGTTCACAGAATAAGTAAGCTCTATGTCTGGAAGAATCTACTTGACAGTTGAAGTTGTACAAGTATTAATAGATCTAATTTTATTTAGATTGACTGAAAAACCAGTGTCCATTGCTTTTCACTCTCCTTTGGTACTCAATCATGTGTCTTTTAGTGCTTTTTAAATTTTACCCATTCTTTAATTCAAGGTCTCCCTGAGTATGTGTCATAGAATGCTTAGTGCTGCATGACATTCTGCAAATAAGTTTGGGAATTGCTTCCTGTTTCCCCTTCCTAGATTCATAGTGCACATCAGCATATGAGAATCTCTGAAAGGTCCTCTAGTAAAGAGAGAAAAAGCACCTCTTTTGGCTCAGTGTTTTCCAACTTACTTAATCCCAGAACCTTTTTAATGTACAGCCAATAATAACCCACAGAACTAGTACTCTGTAGATATCCCTTGGAACACACTGCCTTAAACAAATGTTTCTATAGCTATCACTATAGTCCTGTTGCTCCCAAGCCTAGTTATTTCCAGTTGTTTTAAGGGTATTATGAAAAATTCTTTAAACATATATATCTTTTGTATAATACACACACACACACACACACACACACACATATCATTTTAAGGAGGTGAGAGTCACTAATTAAGATAATTTATAAGTTGCCCAGTGATTCTCAACCTCTTTAAATTTTACTTATAATCACACACACACACACACAAACACACACGTTGCTACTTATATAAATGTTCTCATATAATCATAGTAACAACTCAAATTTCTGTAGCAAAGGAAGAATTCTCATTGTTAATTAAAGCTGTTAACATGTGAAAATATTCATTGAGCCTAGTTCCTTGTTAAAAAATACAAGAAATAGGACATTCAAGCATTTTTCCTTTATAAAGATATCCAGTCATCCTTTCCTTAAACTACAATTAGGGAAAGAATATCTCTTCTATTCCATTGAAGTTCTTGAAAGTGGTATCCATATAAGTATTTTGGGACTATCTACTATGTGTCTAACTAGTCCTGTTCTAGGCTTAATGAAATCTAGTAAGGAAATGTAATTCATGGGTCAGGCTCACAAAGAGTTTATAATATCTTTAGTTAAACAAGAGTTGGGAAACAAATGGAGAATAATGCAAGAGAGTTTGTAATTAAGTGCCAAATCATATTAAGTGCTAGACCCAGGATGTGTCTTTAATTCTTGTCATCCAGGTCCCTATATGATGCTGCTATAAGTCTGGGGTTAAAGTTGAGATCCCAGCAGCAATAAACATGTGATATGGGAGGAGTCTGAATGTAGAGATGAAAAATACCGAATGTAATGGCTTCTCTTTTCTCTCTTGTGTAATTGCATTCAAACCAGAACAGTGCCTTAGAATGGATGTGCCCAACTGCTCTGTATTTATGCAATATTTTAATAAAGTGGAAATGTATATGCTCTTCCTGCTTCACTTGCATTAATTAATTGTTTGAACAACTTAGAGCTGCTTCCCTGAACAGTGGCAACAAGCACAGCAATTGATTCCTGTCCCCATCCCAAGTTGGCATCACTTTGCTCTCTGCAACCATTGCACTGTGATTATGCATTATTTTTAGCATTTACTACAATTTTACAAGTAGTATTAATTGTTGCAATCTTAACATGAGTTGCATCCTCCCCTTCATCTGTATCAAACACACATGACTAGATTTTTACAGGATAGAGAACATCTAGTATTCATCTCTTTGTTACAGTGCCCTATATATAATAAACATTAATAAATATTTGTGGCATTGAATCAAGAAACATGTGAAATAGTTCTTGGAAACAGATAAGATAGTTAGAACATTGCATGGATATGCCTAATTATATTCCTGAGCATTTCAAAAAGATAGGAGCAAAATACAGTACCCACCTCCTATTATGAAGAATAAAAAACAGTACCCACCTCATAAGTACTATGAAGATGAAATGAAATGTATTTTGTTCAGGCCCTACACAATGTAAGCTTTCAATAAATACCCAGCATATTATATTTTCATTCTTTGTAGTTTAACGATAAAAGCGTTTAAAGCCATGGATTTTTTTCTAAGTATGGCTTTGGTTACGTTCCATAATTTTTATATATAATGTTCTTATTGATGATTTCAGAATTGTTATTGTAATTTTCATTATAATTCCTCTTTGACCCAAGAGCTATACAATGTTGTCATTTTCCTCTTAAGTTTTGGTTATGCTACATTGTGATTAGAAAATAAGTCATTCTATTTCTGCTTTTAAAATTCATTTAGGCTTTTTTAAAGACTTAAATTTGATAAAATTTGGTGAGCATCCTAAATACCCTAGAAAATAAGGGTCCTATCTGTAGGGCACAAATTTAGAATACAGTCTTCGCCCTCTCAATTACTTTAATATTTTTAGGTTTATTCTTGGTGTTTTTGATGAGACAGTGACATAGAGATTGGGCTGCTCCCTATTCTGCCTCCCAGCGCTTTTGTACTCCCCCTTCCTTTGGTAAGAGGTTTGGGGGAGGAGGGGGTGGGTACGTTCTATGGATGTTATATAGCAATTGTTAATAGCTGCCTCCGTATTGAGTCAGGCAGTAAAAACAGGAAGCTAAAGGAGCTAGAAGAGACCTAGCCTCTTCAAACCAGGTGAGAATGCTCTCCCTAAGGATTCTGTAGTTGTCTGTGCTCCTGAAAGCAGAGAGTCTTCAGGGGGCACTTTGAGGTTTATGCAAACTATGAACCTCCTAAATAAGCAGGGATTGTTTTATAGTGTGCCAAGGATGTTGTCTAGGCTAAAACCCAGGAAAATAGGGAATACACAGGATAACCAGCCCCCAAGTGGCTCACCATCAGGTGGAGTAAGAGAGTTGTTATGCTTTGTCATCTTGCACCAGCAGTTACCATAGCATCCACAAGAAAAAGTCTTGGGCACCTTCAGGAAACTGTATCATCTTTATTACTGAAACTCTCTCATTTCTACCCTACTGATATGGGCTGAATATTCTCATAAATAACCAAAGCTTATACTTAAGCCTGGACCCAGCCCTCTGCTTCTTCTTTTCTAGTCCTCTGTAACAGATATGGAATGAGTTGGGAAGAGAGCTCCTCTCAGCCTCTCCTTAGCATTAATAATCAGTTTACTCAACCCCCAATCCTGCAACTTGAACCACTGGGACAAGGGGTGGTGATAGATCCCTTTCTCCCCTGAGTGATATATAGATTTGCTTCTACCTAGTCTTTTCCAAATTTCCTTGTCAGAAAGGACTTCTCAGCAGTCTAACAAGACCTAAATTCACATTTTTAAAGGATCCTAAGATAGTTAAATATTTCAACAATATTGATATATTTTAAATAAATATTTACATTTAATGAACACCTTTATCACCTAATATAATACAAGAATATGAATGTATGAATTACTGGAGATGACTTCAAAACTCTAAAAATTGAGGGTTTCCAGAAGATCAGATGATACCTGTTGGTCCTGGGAGAGGTCTGTTTACCCCTACTTTGAAATATATTCTATAGTAATTTTTTAGTCATCTCTTCCCAACTAGGTTCCCTTCCTGTGAAGGTGGAAAAGTAGAGGGTGAGCAGTGAAAAACTGGAGGCCCCTCACCTTAGCCTGGAGTGGAAGGAAACACTTGTACTGCCTTATCTCCTGAGATAGTACAGTTCATCCTGGGCAGGGTGGAGTCCCTCTTCCTAAGCTGTTCCTTGCAGGGTGCTCCACCCCCCACACACACCAAGGGAAGAGGGAAGAGAGAAGGAAGTCTGCAATTCTTAATTCCTCCACTTTCAAGCTGAGAGATGGTATAACTAGCACTGAGAAGTTCTATGTTTACTAAACAAATGGCCTTGGCAAAGTCTCCAAGTATTGATTTCTTCACCTGTTGTGGCAGTTTTAAGCATGCCTCCAAATTATTTGCCTGTCTTCCTATCAAGAGGTGGAGACTATGTCCCCTGGCCTTGAATCTGGGCAGGACTGGGACTACTACTAAAGGAATACAGCAAATATAAAGGAATACAGTGATGCTGTGTTGCTTCTGAGGTGAGGTCATAAAAGACTTTGCAGCTTCCTTCTTGTTCACTAGAAGCACCTGTTCTTGGATCCCATGTAGGAAGTCTGACTATTTCGAGACCACCAACATGGAGAGGCCACATCTAGGATCTCTGGTAGTTAGTCTTAACTAAGTTTGTCCTTCAGCCATCCCAGCCATCCCATTTTGTCTTTGAAGTGAATCCTCCAGCTCCAGCAGTTCCAGCCCCATACATTTGAGTCATCCCAGGCACAGCTCTACACATCCTAGAGAGAGAAGAGCCATTCCCCTTATTCCCTGTCTGAATTCCTAACCCACATAATTTGAGAACATAACAACATAGCTGTTACTTTATACTGCTGAACTTGAATGGTTTGTTACACAGCAATAGATAGTGGTAATATCTTTAAAATGGATATAATATCTGGCAAGACTCTGGCAAGATGAACAATGGGGAAACAGACAATAAAGCCTTTAGAAAACAGACAATGCCTTTGTTTCTTATAAAATAGGAATAAAAACAAAATCAGGCTCTTAGCCAACCCCTGTGGACCCAGGTTCCAGACTTTCCACAGACCCCAAAGACCTAAGATCCAGCCCCACCCCCATGAACTTAGGCTCAAGGCCCACCCCAGGCCAGACCAGCCCAGCCTCCACTGACCCAGAGTCCAGGCTTGCCCCCACATTCCCAGGAAACAAGCTCACCCCTATAAACCCAGCACCAGGCCTGCCTGGCTGCCCAGCACCAAGCTGACCCCCATGAACTCAGGATCAGGCCCATCCCTGTGAACCTAGGCATCAGGCCCACTGCAATGCCAGGCTGGCCCCTGTATACTCAGGCTCAAGGCCAGCACCACCACCACGTTGGCCCTCATGGACCCAGACTTCTGGCCAACCCCATGGATTCATATTTTAGGCCCAACCCTGCAGACCCAGGCTATAGGCCTGCACCTGTGGATGATCACCAGGCCCACCTCAGTGGACAAAGGCTCCAAACCTACCCACATCGGCCCAGGCTTCAGGCCCACCCTTGAAGACCAAGGCATCATGCCAGCCCCTGTGTACCCAGTCACCAGGCCTCCTTGCCCACTCATAGCATATCAGCCCTCCCAAGGACCCCACCAGATAACCCATTCAGAACCTCTTGATGGGCTGACTAGTGAAGGCTTTCCCTGCCAAAGCCATTCTGTGAAGATGAGAAGAGGTACCTATTTCTTCAAATGGGCAGACACCAAGGCAAGTCCACAAGTATCACAAATAATCAGGGAAATGTGATACTTCTAAAGGAACAAGATAATGCACCAACCATCCCTGGAAGGGAACAATCTTCTTCCCTGAAGAAGAGATCTACAAACTGCCTGACAAAGAATTCAAAACAATCATGTTAAAGAAGTTCAGTAGGCACCAAGAGAACACAGATAGACAACTAAATAAAATCAGGAAAACAATACATGAGGTAAATGAGAAGTTCAACAAATATTTAAAAACCATAAAAAAGAACCAAACAAATTCTGGAGCTGAAGAACACAATGAGCTGAAAAATTCCATAGAAAGTGTCAACAGCAGACTTGATCAAATCAGAAAAAGAATCAGCTAGCTCAAAAACAGGTCATTTGAAATAACCCAGTCAGAGAAACAAAAAGAGAAAAGATTAAATAAGAATGAAGATAGTCAATGGGACTTACGGTGCACTATCAAGTGATCCAATATACACCTTATGGATATCTCAGAAGGACTAGAGAAAGACAAAGTGGCAGAAAGATTATTTAAAGAAATAATGATGGAAAATTTCCCAAATTTGGAGAAGAAAATGAACATCCAGATCCATGAAGCCCAAAAAACCCCAAATGGATTAAACATAAACAGATCTTCACAAAGACACATTATAATCAAAGTCTAAAAGTTAAAGACAAAGATAGAATTTTGAAAGTATCTCATTACATACAAGGGAATTCCAAGAAGATTATTACCAGATTTCTCTGCAGAAACCTTGCAGGCCAGGAGAGAGTGGGATGATAGATTCAAAATGCTGAGAGAAAATACAACTGCTAACCAAGAATACTATACCTGGCAAAGCTGTCCTTCATGAATGAAGGAGAGATAAAGCCTTTCCCAAACAAAAGCTGAGGGAGTTCATCACCACTAGACCTGCCTTAAAAGAAATGCTAAAGGGAGTTCTTTATGTTGAAATGAAAGGATGCTAACTAACAACATGAAAACATATGAAAGTATAAAAACTCATTGTAAAAGTAAGAATAGTCAAATTCAGAATACTGTAATGTTATAATAGTGGTGTGTAACTTACTTTTAACTCTAGTATAAAAGTCAAAGGACAAAAATATTAAAAATAACTATAGCTACAATAATTTTTTAATGGATACACAATATAAAAGGTTTAAATTGTGACAGGAATAACATAAAATATGGGGGAAGGAGAAGTTAAAGTATGGAGTTCTTGTATGCAGTTGAAGTTAGGTTGTTATCACCTTAAAATGGAGTGTTATAACTATAAGATGTTTGATGTAAGCCTCATGGAAACCACAAAGAAAAAACCTATATATACACAAAAGTAGATACACAAAAGATAAAAAAAAATGAATCAAAGCATACCACTACAAAAAAAAATCACAAAGGAAGACTGCAAGAGAGGAAGAAAGGAACAAAGGAACTATAAAACAGTCAGAAAACACTTAAGAAAATTGCAATAGTAAGTCATTACCTATCAATAATATAAATGGATTAAATTCTCCAATCAAAAGTCATGGAATGGCTAAATGGATTAAAAAAAATAAGACCAAACTATATGCTTCTTATGAGAGACTCACTTTAGCATTAAGGACACACATAGGCTGAAAGTGAAGGGCTGGAAAAAGATATTACATGCAAATGGTAACCAAAAGAGACTGGGGTGGCTATATTTATATTGTACAAAATAGACTTTAAGTCAAAAACTGTCACAAGAGACAAAGAAGGTTACTATATAATGTAATGATATAATGGTAGGGGGGTTCAAGAGGAGATATATATATATATATATATATATACACACACACACACACACACACACAACCCCATCATCAGAGCACCTATATGTTTAAAGCAAATATTAACAGAACTTAAGGGAGAAATAGACAGCAGTACAATAATAGTAGAGGGCTTCAATACCAAACTTTCAACTGTGGATAGATCATCTAGACAGAAAATTAAGAAGGAAACCATGGACTTAAACTACATTTCAGACCAAATGGACCTGACAGACATATACAGAACATTCCATTCAACAGCAGCAAATACACATTCTTTTCAAGCTCACTTGGAACATTCTCCAGGATAGATCATATGTTAGGCCACAAAATACATCTAAACAAATTTAAGAAGATTGAAGTCATATCAATTTTCTCTGACCACAATGGTATGAAACTAGAAATCAATAACAGGAGGAGAAGTAGAAAATTCACAAATATGTAGAAATTGAACAACATACTCCTGAAACACTGATGTATCAAAGAAGATATCAAAAGGGAAATCAAAACATATCTTGTGACTAACAAAAATAGATAGGCAGCATAGCAAAACTTATGGGATGCAGCAAAAGCAGGTCTAAGAGGGAAGTTTATAATGATAAACATCTATATTAAGTAAAAAAATTTCAAATAAACAACCTAATATTCCACCTCAAGGAACTACAAAAAGAGCAAACTAGGCCCAAAGTTTGCAGAGGAAAGGAATAATAAAGATCAGAGCACAAATAGATGAAATGGAGACTCGAAAAACAATAGGAAAGATCAATGTAAATAAGAGTTGGTTTTTTTTGAAAAGAAATAAAGAAAACTGACAAACCTTTAGCTAGACTAAGAAAAAAAAAGAGAAGACTCAAATAAGTAAAATTATAAATGTAAGAGGAGACATTATAACTGATACCACAGAAATACAAAAGATCATAATATGTGAAGTATGAGCAATTATATGTCAACATACTGGATAACCTAGAAGAAATGTATAAATTCCTAGAAACATGTAACCTAGGAATATTAAATCATGAAGAAATGGAAAATATGAACAGATAAATAATATGTAAAGTGATTGAATCAGTAATCAAAAAACTTTAAACAAAGAAAAGCCAAGGACATGATGGCTTCACTGGTGAATTCTATCAAACATTTAAACAACTAATGCCAATACTTCTCAAACTGTTTCAAAAAACTAAAGTGGAGGGAATACTTCCAAACTCATTTTATGAGACCAGCATTACTCTGATACCAAAGCTGAATAAGGGCACTACAAGGAAAGAAAATTATAGGCCAATATCCCTGAACATAAATGCAAAATCCACAACAAAACACTAGCAAACCAAATTCAACAGCACATTAAATGGATCATATACGACGATCAAGCGGGTTTATTCCTGGGGTGCATGGATGGCTCATATATGCTAATCAATAAATGTAATATGCTTCATTAACATAATGAAGGATAAAAATCACATAATAAATGCAGAAAAAGCATTTGACAAAATTCAGCATCCTTTCATGATAAAAATTGTCAAAAAAATAGGTAAAGAAGGAATGTGCCTCAACACACTAAAGGCCATATATGATAAGCCCACAGCTAATATCACACTCAATGATGAAAATCTGAAAGATTTTCCTCTAAGTTCAGGAACAAGACAAGGATGCCTGCACTCACCATTTCTGTTCCATATAATACTGGAAGTCCTAGCCAGAGCAATTAATAAATTGACAAAAGAAATAAAAGGCATCTATATCAGAAAGGAAGAAGCAAAATTCTCTATGTTTGCAGATGATGTGATTTTATATATAGAAAACCCTAAAGAGTACACCAAAAAACCTGTTAGAACTAATAAATTCAATAAAGTTACAAGATACAAAATCAACATACAAAAATCACTTGCATTTCCATACAGTAACAATTAACGATCTGAAGAAGAAATCAAGCAAACAATCTCATTTGTAATATCATAAAAATACTTAGGAATAAACTTAACCAAATGAGTGAAAAATCTGTACATTAAAAATTATAAAACATTGATGAGGGAACAAAATGAAGGAAACACAAATAAATGGACAGATATCAAGAGTTAGAAGAATTATTATTGTTAAAATGTCCACACAACTCAAAGAGATCTACAGATTCAACATAATCCCTATTGAAATACTAATGACTTTTTTTTACAGAAAGAGAAAAAATCCTAAAATTTATATGGTATCACAAAAGACCCAAAATACCCAAAGGAATCTTGAGCGGAAAGAACAAAGCTGAAGGCATCACACTAGCTGGTCTCAAAATCTACTAAAAAGGTATAGTAATCAAAACACCATGGTACTGGCACACACAAAAAAAGACATACAGACCAATGGGACACAATAGAAAGCCCAGAAATACATCCATGCATTTATAGTCAACTGACCATCAACAAAGTTAAGAAGACACAATGGGGGAAAATATAATCTCTTCAATAAATGATGTTGGGAAAACTGGATATTAGTGTAAGAATGAAATTAGACCCTTATTTCACACCATGTAAAAAAATCAATAAAGACTTGAATGTAAGACCTGAAACCATAAAACTTCTAGAAGAAAACATAGGGGAAAAGCTTCCTGACATTGGTCTTGGCAAAGATTTTTTGGATATGACACCAAATGCACAGGCAACAAAAATTAGAATAAACAAATGGGATTTTATCAAACTAAAAAGCTTCTACACAGCAAAGGAAACAATCAACAGAATGAAGAGACAACCTATGGAAAGGGAGAAAATATTTGTAAACCATACATCTGTTAAAGGGTTAATACCCAAAATATATAAGGAACTTAACTCAATAACAAGAAAATAAAAAACTGATTTTAAAATGAACAAAGGACCTGAATAGACATTTCTCAAAAGAAGACATACAAATGACCAGCAGATATATGAAAAAATGCTCAACATCACTAATAATGAGGGAAATACAAATACAAACTGCAATGAGATAGTACCTCACCTGTTAGAATGGCTGTTATCAAAAAGATAAAATATAACAAGTGGTGGTGAAAATGTGGAGAAAAGGGAAACCTTGTACACTCTGAGTAGGAATGTAAATTGGTACGGCCATTATAGAAAACAGTATGGAGGTTCCTCAAAAAATTAAAAATAGAACTACCTTATGACCCAGACATACCATTTCTGGGTATATATTCAAAGAAATAAAATCAGTATCCCAAAGAGATATCTACAGTATGAAGTATATTACAGCATTAGTCACGATAGCCAAGATATGGAATCAACCTAACTGTCCACTGACTGATGAATGGATAAAGTAAATGTGAGCTATACATATATGTAGGCATACCTCGTTTTATTGTGCTTTGCTGTACTGCACTTTGCAGATATTGTGTTGTTTACAAATTGAAAATTTGTGGCAACCTTGCATCAAGCAAGTCTATTGGCACCATTTTCCCAATAATATGTGCTCACTTTGCATCTCTGTGTCATATTTGGTAATGCTCATAATATTTCAAACTTTTCATTATTGTTATATCTGTTAGGTGATCTGTGATCAGTGATCTTGGATGTTACTCTTGTAATTGTTTTGGGGGGCCACAAACTGCACCCATATAAGACAGCAAACTTAATTGGTAAGTGTTGTGTGTGTTCCGACTGCTCCACCGATTAGCTGTTCCTATGTCTCTCTCTCTCTCCTCAGGCCTCCCTATCCCCTGAGACACAACAATATTGAAATTAGGACAATTAATAACCTTACAATGGCCTCTAAGTGTAAGTGAAAGGAAGAGTTGCATGTCTCTCACTTTAAGTCAAAAGCTAAAAATGATTAAGCTTAGTGAGGAAGGCATGTTGAAAGCCAAGAGGGGCCAAAAACTAGGCCTCTTGCACCAAATAGTTAGCCAGGTTGCAAATGCAAAGAAAAGGTTCTTGAAAAAAATTGAAAGTGCTACTCTAGTGAACACATGAGTGATAAAAAGTAAAACAACCTTATTGCTGATATAAAGAAAGTTTGAGTGGTCTGGACAGAAGATCAAACCAGCCTCAATATTCCCTTAAGCCAAAGCCTAATCCAGAGCAAGGCCCTAACTCTCTTCAATTTTATGAAGGCTCAGAGAGGTGATAAAGCTGCAGAAGAAAAGTTTAAAATTAGCAGAGGTTGGTTCATGAGGTTTAAGGAAAGAAGCCATCTCCATAACATAAAAGTGCAGGGTGAAGCTGCAAGTGTGGTTGTAGAAGCTGCAAGTCACCCAGAAGATCAAGCTAAGATCAATGATGAAGGTGGCTACACTAAGCAACAGATTTTCAATGTAAATAAAACAGCCTTATATTGGAAGAAGATGCCAACTAGGAGTTTCATAGCTAGAGAGGAGAGTCAATGCCTGGCTTCAAAGCTTCAAAGTATAGGCTGTCTCTCTTGTTAGGGGCTAATGCACCTAGAGATTTTAAGTTGAAACCAATGCCTATTTACTATTACAAAAATCTTAGGGCACTTAAGAATTATGCTAAATTGACTCTGCCTGTGCTCCATAAATGGAACAACAAAGCCTGAATGACAGCACATCTGTTTACAGCATGGTTTACTGAATATGTTAAGCCCACTGTTGAGACCTACTTCTCAGAAAAAAAGATTCCTTTCAAAACATTCCTGCTTATTCACAATGCACCTGGTCACCCAAGAGCTCTGGTGGCGATGTACAAAGAGACCAATGTTGCTTTCATCTCTGCTAACACAATAGCCATTCTGCAGCCCATGGCTCTAGGAGTAATTTTGACTTTCAAGTCTTATTATTTAAAAAATACATTTCATAAAGCTATAGTTGCCATAGATATTGATTCTTCTGATGGACCTGGGCAAAGTAAATTGAAAACCTCTGAAAAGGATTCACCATTCTAGATGCTATTAAGAACATTCAGGATTCATGGGAAGAGGTGAAAATATCAACATTACCAGGAGTTTGAAAGATGTTGAATCTAACCCTTGTGGATGAGTTTAAGGGGTTCAAGACTTCAGTGGAGGAAGTAATTGCAGATGTGGTGGAAATAGCAAAAGAACTAGGATTAGAAGTAGAGCCTGAAGATGTGATCAAATTGCTACAATCTCATGATAAAACTTTAACAGATCAAGTTTTTTATGGATGAGCAAAGAAAGTGGTTTCTTGAGATAGAATCTACTCCTGGTAAAGATGCTGTCAGCATTCTTGAAATGACAAAAGGATTTAGAATATTATATAAAATTAGCTGATAAAGCAGTGGCAAGGTTTGAGAGGATTGACTCCAATTTTGAAAGAAGTTCTACTATGGGTAAAATGCTATCAAACAGCACCACATGCTACAGAGAAATGTTTTGTGAAAGGAAGAGTCAACTGATGTAAAAAACCTTCATTTTCTCATTTTAAGAAATTGCCACAGCCACCCTAGTTTTCAGTAACCACCACCCTGATCAGTCAGCAGCCATCAACATTGAGGCAAAACCCTCCCCCAACAAAAAGGATTATGACTCACTGAAGGCTAAGATGATCATTATCATTTTTAGCAATAAAGTATTTTTAATTAAGGTATGTGCATTGTTTTTTAGACATAATGCCATTGCACACTTAATAAGCTACAGTATAGTGTAACCATAACTTTTATATGCACTAGGAAACCAAAAATTTGTGTCGCTCACATTGCAATATTCACTTTATTGCAGTGGTCTGGAACCAAACCCGTGATATCTCTAAGGTATGCCTATATATACATGCAGTGGAATTTTACTCAGCTTTTATAAAGAAGGAAATATTGTTATTTGTGACAACATGGATGAATCTGGAGAACACTATGCTAAGTGAAATGTGCCAGACACAGAAAGACAAATACTGTATCATCTCACTTATATGTGGAATCTAAGAGTGTTGAACTCATAGAAGCAGAGAGTATGGTAGTTGCTAGGGAATGGGGGAGGTGAGGGAAATTGGAATATGTTGCTCAAAAGGTAAAAAGTTTCAGTTATGCAAGATGAATAAATTCTGGAAATCTAACGTACAGCATCATGATTATAGTTAATTATGCTATATCGTATACTTGAAATTTGCTGAGAAAGTAGATCTTAAATGTTCTCACCACACAAAAAAATAGTCATGATGTGAGGTTATGGATATGTTAATTAGCTTAACGGTGGTGATCATTTCACAATGTATATCAAAACATCATGTTGTGTATATTACATAGATATAATTTTTACTTGTCAATTACACCTTAATAAAACTGAGGGGGTGGAGATTGAGGTTGAGACCACAAGCACAAAGATGACCACTTGTGTAATTGTAGGACTGAATGTGAGACAAAAGCAGGAAATTTTCACTGGGAAAGGTTATGGTTCAGTGTGAGATATCAAGCATAATGATGACTATAGTAAAAAGATTAAGGTTCAGTATGAGACAGCAAGCATGAAGATGGCTGCTGGAATAAGGTTAAGGTTAATTGTTTCTCTCAGTGTGAAAAACAATTCTGAAGGTGACTGCTGAAATGAGGTTAGGTTTTGTTTAAAAGAACAACTTTAGACAATTTAACAGAGTTTAATTGAGCAAAGAACGATTTGCAAGTCAAGCAGCCCTCAGAACCAAAGGAGGTTTAGAGAGCTCTGCTCTGCAACATGGGCAGGCAGTATTTTTGGACAGAAAATGGAAGTGAGGTACAGAACTAGCTTAATTGGTTACAGCTTGGCATTTGCCTTATTTGGGCATGGTCTAATTAATTGGCAGCCTATGATTGGCTGAAGCTCAGCTACTGTGATTGGCTGAGACTCAGCTAGTTGTTACAAAAAATATACTCCCAAGTTAGGCTTCCAGTTTGTTTTCAGACTAACTTAGGTTACAGTTTGTTATGCAGGGACTTAAGGTATGGAGGCATCCTCAGGCTAAACTTAATTTGATTTAACATTTTGGTGTGCAACAACAAGAAAGATCACTAGGGAAATAAAGTTCAGTATGACACAACAACCATGAACATGACTGTTGGAATAAGGTTAAAGTTTAGAATTTGACAACAATCTAGATGGTCACTGCAGGAATGGGAGAATGTTCAGTGTGACACAACAACCAAGAAAATGACCCATGGATTACGATTAAGGATCAGAATGAGACAGTAAGCATGAAGATGACTGCTAGAATAAGGCTAATGCTCAGTGTGAGACAGCAATCATAACCACTAGATTAAAGCTATTCTTTAGTGTGTGATAAGAAACTAGAAGTTGAGTGCTGGTATAAAGGTATATTCAGTGTGAGAAAACAAGCATGCTAATTACTGCTATAATAAAGGTATTGTTCAGTGTGACACAACAAGCATTGACAACTGCTATAATAAAGGCTCAGGATGAGACAACAAGCCTGAAGATGACTGTTGGAATATGATAAAGGTTCAAAGTGTGACAATTTATGTGAAGATGTCTGCTGGAATAAGGCTAAGGTTCAGCGTGTGACAATAAGCAAGTAAATGACTTACCAAAATGGTTAAGCTTCAGTGTGAGACAACAAGCATGAAGGTGACCGCTGGAGGAACATTAGGGTTCAGTGTGAAACAAATGACATAAAGATGACCACTGGAAGGAGTTTATGCTCCACTATGAGAAAACAAGCATGAAGACGATGGCTGGGATAAGTTTAGTCCAGTGTGAGCCTACAATTATGTCGAAGACCACAGGAATATAGAGAAGATTTATTGTGAGGCATCGAGCATGAAGCTGACTGCCACTGTGAGGCTGTTGTTCAGTGTGAGTCAACACACCTGAAGATAACCACTGATATAAGGTTAAGGTTAAGTGCCATAATGTTAAGTGTCAGACATTGTCAGGAACATGATTTCTTGAATAAGGTTAAGGTTGAGTGTGAGACAACAGCCACAGTGATGACCGCAGGAATAAGATTAAACTTCCTTGTGAGAGAGCAAGCATCATGATGATCACTGGAATGAGGTTAAGATTCATTCAGTGGGAGAAAAATTTGGGAAGATGACCAGCGGAATAATGTTTTGCTTCATGTATGATATCATGTATTTAATTGACCACTGAAATAAAGTTACTGTATAGCTCGCAACAGGAAGCATGAAGAGGAGCACTGGAATAAGTGTAAGTTTCAGCGAGTGGCAGCAGTCGTGGAGATGAGTGCTGGAGTAAAGTTAAAGTTCATGGAGGAAACACAAACAAGAAGATCACTGGTGGAATAAGGTTAAAGTTCAGTGTGACCCGACAACCATTGTCATGGCCACTGGAATAAGGTTAAGATTTAGAGTATGGCAAACCCTAGAATATTACTGATGGAATAGGTTAAGATGCAGCATGACACAACTACCAAGAGCATACCTGTTGGAATAAGGGCAACATTCAGATGAGACAAGAAGCCTGAACATGACCCCTGGAATAAGGTTATGCTTCTGTGTGAGACATCAAGCATAAAGATGGCTGTGGAAATAAAGTTAGGGTTAAAGAATAAGGCTTAAGGGTGAGAAAAACAGTACGAGTGTGACTGCTGGAGTCAGTTTAAGATCAGTGTGAGAAACCTGCATAGAAGAATGCTGGAATAGGGTTAATTCAGTATACAAAAATAAGCAGAGCATAAACATAACTGGTTTAATAAGGTTAAATGTCAGTGTGAAGAAAAAAGCAGGAAAGTGGAGGCTGAAAAGGGTTACGCTTCAGTGTGGCGCAGCAAGCATGAAGTAACTGCTTAAATAAGGTTAATTTGCTTTGTGTGGCAAAGAACGTGAAGATGACCACTAGAACAAGGTTAAGGTCTAATGTGAGACAATAGCATGACGATAACTGCTAGAATAAGGTTGAAGTTCAGTGGCAGCTAACAAGTACAAGGATGACCACGGGAATTAATTTAAGATTCAGTGTGTGACACAGAGCATGATGACGACTGCTGGAATGAAGTTACTATTCGTGTGAAACAACAGGCATGAACATGACGACTGCAAAGGATTACCCTGCAGTGTGCGACAAGAATGAAGATCGCCACTGGACTAAGGTGAAGTTTCAGTGTGAGCTAACCAGCATGATGAAGACAACTGGAAAATGTTAAGGTTCAGTGTTCTTAACACCAAGACAGCAAAAATAATGATGGCTGCTGGAATACAGTTCCGGGTCAACGTGAAATAACAAGCACGCCGATGAATGCTGGGATAAGGTAAAGGTTCAGTGCAACACAAGAAACATGAAGAGGACCGCTAGAATCATTTTAAGGTTCAGGGTGTGACAACAAGCTTGAAGGTGATGACTGTAATAGGGTCTGAGTGTGAGATGATGATGACCATGGGAATTAAGTAAAGGTTCAACGTGAGCCTACAAGGATGAAGATGACTACTATTTATAAGGTTAAGGTCCTTACGAGACCACAAGCATGAAAATGAACATTAGAGTAAAGATGAAGTTCAGTGCGAGACAACACACATGAAGATGACCCCTGGAAAAGTTAAGATCACATGTGAGACTTCAAGCGTAATGATGACTGCTGGAATAATGCCACTGTTCAGTGTGAGACCAAAATTATAAAGATGATCCTGGAGTAAGCTAAGGGTAAGCATTCAACAACAAGCATTATGATGAATATTGGTAAAGGTTCATTTCAGTGTGAGACAAAAACCATGAAGATGACAGCTGAAATATATTAAGGTTCAATGTGCAGCAAAAATCTAGACGATCACTATTGAAATAAAGTTACAGTTCTTGACTACCGGCAAGATGGCCACTGGGATAAGGGTAAAGTAAGAGATGCACAGTAAGTATAAAGATGACTCCTAGAATAAGAGCATACTCAATGTGAGACAGTAAGCATGAAGGTGACCACTGGAATAAGGGTAACATTTGTTTTGAGGAAAGAGGCATGAAGATGAACTCTGGAATAAGGTTAAGGTTCAGTATGAGAAAGGAAGTGCAAAATGATGGGAGGAACAAGGTTATAGTTCAGTATAAGATAATAAAAATGAAGATGACCCCTGCAATACATTTATGGTTCAGTGTGAGACAAAATGCATAAAGATGATTGCAGGAATAATGCTAAGGCTCACTGTGAGACATCCACCATGACAAAGAGTCGTGAGATAAAGTTAAGCTTCAGTGTATGAAAACTAGCATGAAGACGATTGCTTGCATATTGTTCAGGATTGGTGTGAGGCAAGCATGATCATGACCACTGGAATACATTTCTAATTCATTGTGAAAGAGCAAGAATGAAGATGACCATTTAGATAAGGTTGTTTCAGAGTAAGGAAATAAGCATGAAGATTACCACTGGGATTAGGTAAGGTTTCAATTTATGACAACATGCATGCAGATGACCACTGGCATGAGGTTATCCTTCTGTGTGAGAAAACCACCATGGGATGACACTGGAATATGTCTAATTTCTTTAGCAGGGGGCAACAGACAGGAATGTGAACACTGGAATAAGGAAACAGTTTAGTGTGAGACTAGCATGAAGTTGACCACAGGAATAATGTTAAGGTTGAGTTGAAACGACAAGCCTAAAGAATAATGCTGGACCAATTTAATGGTGAGTACATGTAGTGTTTGTTTTTCCATTCTTGTGATACTTTCACTTAGAAGAATGGTCTTCAGTTCCATCCAGGTTAATACAAGAGGTGTTAGTTCACCATTTTTTTATGGCTATGCAGTACTCCATGGTATACCACATTTTATTAATCCACTCATGTATGGATAGGCACTTGGGTTGTTTCCACATCTTTGCAGTTGTGAATTGTGCTGCTATAAACATTCCAGTGCAGGTGTCTTTTTTATAGAATATCTTTTTTTCCTTTGGGTAAATACCCAGAAGTGGGGTTGCTGGATCAAATGGTAGGTCAACACTTATGTGCACATATGGAAATAACATTCATCAGAAATCAAGCAGGTGGGAGGGGGTAGGAGGGGTTGGGTAAATTCACACCTAGTGGGTACAATGCACACTATCTGGGTGATGGGCACACTTATAACTTTGACTCAGACGGTACAAAAGCAATTTATGTAACCAAAACATTTGTACCCCTGTAATATTCTGAAATAAAATAAAAAATAAAAATAAAAATAAAAAAAGAATAATGCTGGAATAAGGTTATGCTTCAGTGTGAGAACAGTAGGAAGACGTCCAACCAAATAAAGTTAACACTGTGCAAATCAACTATGATGATGAAGTCTGAAATAATTAATCTCATCTGTAAAATGGAGATAAAAGTAGTACTTATCCTCCTTTTTGAGAGGATTAAGTGAGATAAATGAAAAGAATTGAGCACAGTTTTTGGTCCTTGGTAGCTGTGGCTGTTTTTTTTTTTTTATTATCATCACTTCCAGCAGCAGCAGCAGTAGCAGCAGCACCATCCCAATGGTCATTTCCAGCAGGGTAGTGCCTCTTTCAAAATGGCTATTGCTGCATGGGTTCTTCTACTGGCTGTATTTAACAAGAAACTTTCTTTCAGGAAAGAAAATACACAGCTACATTTTTTCCTAATGGCTAATGTTTTTCATCTGTAGTTGGAAACTAGGTGCCAAAAAAAGCAACTAAGCCACTAGGAAGACTGAAGATGGCATTAAGGGTGGGAGGTATAGGCTTCCAGTTTACAGGGGGAAAAATGCCTTTCACCTGTATAATAGTTTATTTTAGGTATTAAATGACTGGATTAAGGGATACCCAGATAGTTGGTAAAACATTATTTCTGGATATGTCTGTGAGAGTGTTTCCAGAAGAAATTGGCATTTGAATCAGTGGCCTGAGTAAGGAAGATCTACCCTCACCCAGTGTGGGCAGGCACCATCCAATCAGCTGAGGGCCCAAATAGAACAAAAAGGCAGAGGAAAGACAAATTTGCTTGCTCTCTCTCTTTGTTCTGGAGCTGGGACACCCTTCTTCTCCTGCCCCTGGACATGAGAACTCCAGATTCTCCAGCCTTTGGACTCTGGGACTTGCATCAGTGGCCCCCTAGATTCTCAGACCTTCAGCCTCGGAGTGAGTGTTACACCATTGGTTTCCCTGGTTCTGAGGCCTTTGGACTTGGGCTGAGCCATGCTACCAACTTCCCTAGTTTTCCAGCTTGCAGATGGCATATCATGGGATTTTTCAGCCTCCATAATTGTGTGAGCCAATACCCCTTGTAAATCCCCTCTCATCTATCTATCTATCTGTCTATCTTATTGGTTCTGTCTGTCTTTTTGGAGAACCCTGACTGGTACACCCTGACTATCAATTTTTAAAAAAATAAATACAGCTTCTCTTCTGTTACTCCTACATATCCTCACTTCCACAGGAATCCTGAGAGAAGCAGGCACTTTTCAGCAAAGGGGGAAATGTAAAACAATCACTTGGATGTAGAAATCACATTTAGAGAAGAAAAGAAGTTACCCTCTGAGCAGGAGGCTACACAGGTTCCTTTGTGTACTATGAACAGCCCTACCTCTCTCTCTACTCCTTTCCCATCATGCCTCTAGGTGGCATCTCTTACCCAACCTCCTTTAGTGAAGTCCTTGCCCAGACAACAGTCAGTGCATCATCAGAAAGATAAGGACCCAAGCAAGATCCAATTCTGATAAGGGAGCTCTAGTGAAAGCTTACAGGTCTGCTCTTTGGGGATCTAGCAGTTACTAGGCTATTCTGTGCCACTTTATGCAATAGTACAGCAGAGACATCTAGACATTCTGCCCAATCTAGCTCAGGAGTTGCAACCTCATCAGCTCTTTCCAGGCCTTGGCACAACTTCTTGAATTGGGTCTCTACACATGGACACAAAGACTAGGCCTCTTCGATGCAAGGTTTGAAGTGACTGGTCAGTGCCTCTTGTCCTTTGAGAAATGTCACCTAACCCTGACATCCTTCTTTAGGGGACAGCTTATTCCTAGAACCAATTTAAGACACCACGGATACAAATATTAACAGGAGATAGAAAATCCTTTCTTTTACTGTATTTACATTTCCAAGGGCAAGACCTACAATTAGTATGCATCAAGCCATACGAGGAAACAACAAATCCTCCTGTATGGATGATAGGATTTTCACCACTCAAATTGTACTAAATTGAAGTTATGCCTTTTAAATTCCACTCTATACAACTCTTTTCAGAAACCACATTTAAGAAAAATTAGCATCTTTAACAAATATTCATTGAAGAAGCTCTCATTATGCCTTTCCTAACAGTGAGCATGTTTGGATATGGAAACACTGAATGTAGTCAAATTTCTGAGTGGGAAAGCATAAAGGTACTTGCTAAAAATCAACGAAAGGGTTGTAATAAAAAAGTGGATATTTTCATAGGAAAGCCTAACAGAAAGCCACTTAGAAATATACTATAATGGTAACAGCAGGTATAATTCTAGGTAGACAGATTTTTGGCAGTTTAAAATTTCATTACACACTTCTGAAGTGTCTAGACCTTCTGCCTTAGTACATATTACATCTATAGTTTGAAAAGTCATTTAAAAATTTTGAGCACATCCAGACTTTTTTTATGTTGTGTTTTTTCATCTAGTATTAGGTCTTCTACCTAGATAATTCATAGAGTCTATGTCAATGGCCTTGCCTTAAAGTTTCAATGATAATCCATTCTCTTTCCAATAATGATAATAAAAAGGGGAAGGGAAACACACTTAATCCAATAATGTGTTTGGTGTGGAATACATCACCGCAATAACTTCTAGCAAATTAATATCCCCACCAATGAGGAACCGTGTACTGAAGAGAAGGCAGATGGGTAGAAGGACAAAGGCTGGCCTAGGAGTCACCTCCTTGGGAATGATCCAAGGAGCTCCACTATAAATTTGAAGAAGAGTCACCTTTCCTTTTCCTGGGGGGATCCCCAATTCTGGAGATTGCTACCACTGAGAGTCACCCTTCTTGGACTCTTCCACTTTGTGACCCCCTTTTAAATGCCAGTTCTCACCAGAATTACTCATTAAACCAAACAATTCATTGAGGCCTTCCTCAACCTACTGCAATAAAGATACCCAAGATGACTGGGCTTCTAAGGTAGAAGAGATTTCACAGATAAATTTCAATTTTACAACATTCTTGGTCTAGCAAATGAGCAACATTTTGGTCAAGAGCCAAATATAAGTCTGGGTGGTGAGTGGCTGGCCCTTTGTCACCATCAAGTCACCTGGTGGAAGAACTAGGCTGCCATAGCTCAAATAAGTGATCTTGGGTTACGCTTTTTCTAAATACATGAGGCCTCAGCTTTTCACAGGTAGAAAATAACAACGATCCTCACCTTCTTAGGCTTTTACATAATTTAATAAGTTGTGGTAATAAATGAAAATGCTTTGAAATATCAATGTGCTCTATAGAAGTGAGATAAGGTGTTTAGCTTTCAATAAAATAAAAATTTAGGGTTTTTGACCTTAGTGTGGGAAATGTCTGGCCTCATAGGTGGTCAACTTGTGAATTCAAACAAAGCCCCATGTTTGGTTTAATGCTTTACTGTTGGCATCTTGAAATTCTTAATAACTTTTGAACAAGAGATTCCTCATTTTCATTTTGCCCTGGGGTCCTGCAAATTGTGTAGCTTTTCCTAAATAAAACCTGTGCATATAGAATAAAATCACCAGAGCTACCTACTGAGAAGAAAAGTCAAAAGTTTCTGAATACATTTTATAATAGTTTATATTTAGATTTAGCAATTCCTCCCCACAAATTATCAAAAGTCTTCACCCCATCATCAATGAATTAATCACTTCCCAGGAAAGAAGTGACTTTATATAGGCTGGAAAAGAGCAGAGACCTTTCTGGCACTGCCAGTTAACAGGCGCCCTCTGGCACGCACAGCTGGACAGATAGTAGTAGAAAGTCCTGCTGGGTGCTACGTTAAGTCAGCATCCACGTAAAGTGTCTGAGTCAACCAGAACAGAACATGGTTCAGAGCAAGAAAAAACCTGGAGTTCTGGGCCACCACTTGCTTCCCAGCAGGATTATAGAGGTGTGGTTTCCAAAGAGAAGCCCATGTAATCTCTGAGGAAACTTTCTGGCTCCGGGAAAGGAAACAAACAATTAAAGGAAATGATGGCAAAAGTCTAATGAGCTTAGGTGGGAGGTTGTGTAGGAAGAAATGCTAAACCAAGCACCAAAATGTTCTGCTCCAATATTTGGATTAAGGAAATGGAGTACTAATTATGGATTAAGGAAACAGGGGTACTACCTCCTATGTGCTGGGTGCATTACAAAGATAATCACGCTTGATCCTTACAATATTCCTGGTAGCAAGGTATGTCTCCCATTTTATACTTGAGGATACTCAGGCTTGAAAATGAGAGTTAGTAAGAATGAGCCAAAGGTCTTTCAGACTCAGATACTGGAGACATTGTGAATGAAACATGGTTTGTTGTCCCAGCAATGTCTGCAAAGCAAGAAAATGGACAACAATGAATGGAAGGTAAAGATCTGGAGGAGTATTGACCTACATGTTACTTTAATTGTTGGCCTGTGCCTCCAGGACCCCCACCACAAGCCCACTCCACCCCTGCAGTGGGCTTAACTACCATTCCCTGCCCTCCACTTGGTCCACGAGTCCCATCTCTCCCCTTTTTCATAGATAAAGACAGTGTAACATTCAGGTCCACATTCTTATCCCTGAAACAAAGGCACCTGAGCAGCACTCCCATACTCCCGGGACTCCAGAAGTTGCTTTTCTACAGTCCCATCCAGGCCATCCTCCTGCCACTTCCTGCTATGGCAAGGCTTTCCAAAACAGGATAAAAAGAAAGATTAAAACTTTGGTGTTAAAATGTCAAAATTTGGTTTCTTTAAAATCAGAACAATTTAATTGTGTCAATGTCTCTGTGACAACAGCACCCACAATGTACAAGAGGAACACAAATAAGGGCTAGAAAAAGATGCCCCTGTCTGATTAAAGGAACAGATTGTAGCAACAGGGTCTCTATCCTGGAGTTAGTCAGCAGTACCCAGGGAGTGTCCCTGCCACTGTTGATAGTCCCTGTCTCTAGAGACTCTGAGAAGAAGTTTCAACACCATCATTAAAGATGGCACAGGGGATGGGAAGGGAGTCTACACTCTGCAAACCACCTGTCACCTCACACAATATAAGAATGCACTGAACTTGTCTAGGTGGTCTTGACAATTGGTTCCAGTTCCATCCTCTTCACCTTACAGGCCCATAGGCTGGCCAGTACTGGACTTTTCCATCACAGGTTCTGAAGGAGATGGTGACTGTACAAATCTGCCAGGAGATGTGCCTGTGGGTGGACAGCCTAGCACTACTGCAGGAAAATTATGTAACTTGGAAACTCATTTATGGGGGTGGCTGGGGCATACTTGCTTTTTCCCTTGTACAGAGAAACTTATAAAAATGTTGACTCCAAGGTACCCAATCATGCAGCCTGTGCAAAGTAGCCCAAAAAAGTGAAAGGTATTGTAAGACAGCAAAGTGGGTTGAATCATGTCTGCCCATACTCATGTCCATCTGGAACCTCTGAATGTGACCTTATTTGGAAATAAGGGTCTTTGCACATATAATTAAGGATCTCAAAATGGAATCATCCTGGGTTTAGGGTGGGCCATAAATCTAATTACTGGTGTTCTTCTAAGAAGAGGAGAGGACACCGAGAGACACAGACACAGAGGAGACACACATAGGAAAGGAAGACATGTGAAGATGGAGGCAGGGATTGGAGTGATGCAGCTACAAGCCAAGGAATGCCAAGAATTGCCAGTAGCCACCGGAAGCTAGAAAAAGGCAAGAAAGGATTCCTCCCTAGAACCTTCAGAGGGAGCATGGCTGTACTGATACCTTGAGTTCAGACTTCTGTCCTCCAAAACTGTAAGAGAATACATTTCTGTTATTTTCAACCATCCAGTTGATGGTAATCCGTTGTGGCAGCCACAGGAAACTTATACAGATAGAGACTGTGCGAATCAAACTGCAAGATCAGGTAAGACTGCTGCTTCAGAGGCCTGTATGCCCCTTACAAAAGAAACAGTTCAACCTGCTTTAATGGAACATCATAGGGGAATTTTTAAATATTATGCTGAGAGGCAAAGGCACTTACTTGTTAGAAGGGAGAGGGTCAAAAGAATTCAGTTTATTCTTCAGTATCAAGGCTAATGACTCATGTAAAACTATGGGTAACAAATTTTGAAATGGATTTTGTGTTCTCCTTACTTTGTTACCAATTATTGACACTCATATACCTTGTAAGATTATGGGTGACAAACCTTTGAAATGGATTTTGTGCTCTCCTTCCTATGCTACCCATTAATGATATGACATGCACATGACACAATAGCATTTTATGGTATGTTAATGTCAGTAATCAGTAACAGTAATTTGGAAACTTGCTTACGTTAGAAATAAGCTGTCCATTCATCTGTTGATAGACACTTAGGTTGCTTCCATGTGTTGGCTATTGTGAATAGTGCCGCAATAAACATGGGAGTGCAGGTATCTCTTTAATATAATGATTTCCTTTCTTGGATAAATTTCCAGCAATGGGATTGCTGGATCATGTGGTACTTCTATTTTTAGTTTTTTGAGGAACCTCCATACTGTCTTCCATAATGGCTGTACTAATTTACATTCCCACCAATAGTATACAAAGGTTACCTTTTCTCCACACTTTCACCAACATTTTTTATTGCCTGTCTTTTGGATGAAAGCCATTTTAACTGGGGTGAAATGATATCTCATTGTAGTTTTGATAAAGAAAATGTGGTACATATACACAATGGAATATTATTTGGCCATAAAAAAGAATGAAATCCTGTCATTTGCAACAGCATGGATGGAAATAGAGGACATTATGTTAAGTGAAATAAGCCAGGCACAGAAAGACACATATCACATATTCTCACTCATATGTGGGAGCTAAAAAAAAATTGATCTCATGGAGGTAGAGAGTAGAATGGTGGTTACTAGATGCTGGAAAGAGTAGCAGGACTGGGGGGAGGTGATAAAGAGGGGATGGTTATTGGGTACAAAAATAGAATTAGATAGGTGGTGCACACCAGTAGTCCGAGCTACTCAGAGGGCTGACGCAGGAGGATCGCTTGAGCCCAGGAGTTTGAGCTTGCAGTGAACTATGATGATGCCACTGCAAGAGCAACAGAGTGCTACTGTCTCAAAAAAAAAAAAAAAGAGTTATATGGAAGGAATAAGATCTAGTGTTCAGTAGCACTACAGGGCAACTATAGTTAACAATAATTCATTGTATATTTCAAAATAACTAGAAGAGTAGAATTGGAATGTTCCCAACACAAAGAAATGATAAATGTTTGGGGTGTTGATACCCCAATTACCCTGATTTGATCATCATACATTGTATGCCTATATCAAAACATCACATGTACCCCATAAATATATATACCTATTATATACCCATAATAATTAAATTTTTTAAAATTAAAAAAAAAACAAGCTAATAACATTCAGAACAATTTCATGAAAAAATTTACCATATGGTAAATGTGATTGCTACCATATGACAATGAGCATAAGCTCTTCAAGGAGAAAACAATGGATGAAATTGGACAGTTGCTAATATAATATAGGATTTGGGGACTTTGCTCTTAGTTGGCAAGTATACGCCTAGGGTTCTATTGGCAATGGGGATGCAATTAAAGTGCCTTCAGGCCTGACATCTAGACCTAATTTCCACACTTAGTTAATGTTTAAGGTCTAGGGCTCTGACTGAGAAGTCAGGATTTGTGAGGCTAGGTAATGTCCCAATTTCTGAAATTTGGGGGACATGGAGTACCAAGAACACAGTCCGGGTAACCAGCAATCCATTCTTCGATTTCTAAATGTAATCCAGGAGGGTGATATTTGGAGAATACCAATGTTACTTCAATAAAGATGTCATTGAATTATTTCTACATGAGATACTGTATATAATGCAAGTCAATATCAAGAATGAATCAGACAAATGCTAATAAGTATACTTTTTAGATCAATAGGATGAAATAAAAGGGAAGAATTTTTGTTTTATCTTAAAGCAAGATTCAGGTTACCATCAGTAATTATGGTTCTCAGGTTTCTGAAAAAGACAAGAGTTTTCCTTTATTTTAGTTTTCCTCTCGAATACACATTAGGTGTCACAAAATGGAGGCATGAATATAAATAGGCAGTCAATGGACTGATTATTTCTTAAGCCAATATGTACACATTAGAAGCGTTAAGTCACAGTCAGCACAGGATGGCCAAAGGGACAGGACCAGTGATCCCTAGGATGGGGGAGTCAATTCTCACCATTTCTTGTCCTGATCAGCCTGACCCTGGATGACTCCTGTCCTTCTTGTTTATAAATAGAAACTACCACACATACCTTTTCTATGCAAGACACCTGGGAAGGAGAACTGAGTCCAAAATTTAAATAAATGCCATTATATTAAATACACAACTATGCTGTCAAATAAAATTCAAAACTATGCAACATGACCTCCAATAGCCATTCACTCCCTGAAAACAAAAAGTACTTCATCTGACCATTAATTTCCTCATTTGTAAATTGAGCATGTCCCACACTTTTCAAAGGGAAATTTACAAAAAAAGGACAAATGGTAAAATTATATTGAATAATGTGACATTCAACTTGCAATTGTTTGGGGGAATGAAATCCCAAACTATTATATTTTCAGTGGTACTTTGGTCATTTGCTGTTGTAAAACAACAGAAGCTTGACCAGTCTGATGGTCAATGTGTGTATTCTTACATTACAAATACCACAAAAACATTTAAAAATATTTTTAAGAATACTATTTGTATTAATCAGGGTTCTCCAGAGAAACAGAACCAATAGGGTGTGATTCTGTTATATATATGATTGGTTTTATATTTATATATGTGTGTGTGTGTATATGTGTGTGTGTGTGTGTGTGTATATATATATATATATATATATATAAAAGAAATTGGCTCACACAATTGTGAATGCTCACAAGTTCTGCAGGGTGAGTCAGCAAGCTAAAGACCCAGGAGAGCAAATGGTGTAGTTCCATTCTGAAGGCCAGCAGGCTTGATACCCAGGAAGAGCAAATGTTTCAGTTCAAGTCTAAAGGCAGGAAAAATTCCTCCTTCCTTGAGGAAGGGTTAGTCTTTTGTTCTATTCAGGACTTCAACTAATTGGATGAGGCCCACCAACAGTAGGGAAAGGAATCTTCTTTACTCAGTCTACCAAATCAAATGCTAATCTCATCTAGAAACATCATCACAGACACACAGAGAATCATGTCTGGCCAAATATCTGGGCACCCCATGGCCCAGTCAAGCTGACACATAAAATTAACCATCACAGTATTAGATAAAGAAAGCTATTAAATAATATCAATTTTTAAACAATACAATGTTATTAAGTACATTTATGTTGTAAAATAAAACACAAAACTAGGCTTGCTGGCAGCTTGAGGATATTCAGTGGTGTAAAGCCACAAGCATTTGGCCAAATACTTGCCTTATTTGTAAATTGAAAGGGAGACTATAATTTAACTAAAACTTTTGAAGACCATGCCCAAATTTTAGTTAAATAATAAAAGGACATTATACCACAATAGTTTTATATAACAAAATGCCAAACTATATTCACTGGTGACTGACTGAAAAGGTTAAAGAGCATTCACTGTCATAAAATGACAAGCACTCAGCCAGATGATTCATTTCCCTGTCAGCTGAAACTACCCATTTTTAAGAAAATTTATGAGAAAGAACCAAAACCAGAATTTAAATGAAGTGATAATAAGCATGCACTTATATTGCAAAACAAAATGCAAACTTCCCTTGAAGGAATTAGTGTCATAAATCCACATAACTCCAGATAAACATAATTCACATAATCTATATAAACTGCATTTCAGAACATCAATTTCTGCATTTATAAAATGAGAAAATTATAACACTTTTTAAAACAACTTAGGAAAAAAGAACAATGCTTAAAGAAGTAGCCTTAAACACACAACCATCCAACAAAATAAAATGAAAAGGTAGACTCAATAATAGCTGATCACTATTTACTGAATCTGAATGTAAATTGATAAATATATTAATATCAATCTGAATGTAGTAACTCCTAGATATAATTCATACAAGTTAGTATAAAATACAAATGACATGAAAGAGCTTAGAAACATGAAATTGTTGCCAGATACATCTGTCAAAGTATATTATTAAACATTTATGTCCAATTCCATAAAAATCACAATATAAACAGCCAACTATCATGATGATAAAGAATTCAAGTAAATTAAACTTACACTTTTGTGATTGCAAAGGGAGGAGCCCCACTGCGCATTCCATGATGAAATGATCTTGGCCAAGTGGAGAAGGGTTCCCTCAAAGATCCTGATTAGTGGAGCTCCAATGTTTGACAGCGATACTAGTGTCTACTTGCTCCTTCTTTAATAGTGGAAACTCCATCCATATCTCAAGGCCCAGCTAAATAACACAAGCTTTTACTCATATTGTTACCTCTTTCTAGAAAATTCTGGCAAAGACCCAAAGTTTGCACTTGGATGTTTTTTGAACTTGAGTAGAGATTGCAGAAACTGTGGGAATCCCAGGGTAAACTAAAATCACAGTAATGAACACACATCCCCCTGAATGGTCCCAACAACAAATTCAAACCCCAGAGTAATCACCTTTTTCAGCTTTTGCCCATAAAAGCCTCTTTCCAGGAAGTTCTTTCCCTCCATTTCCGTCTGTGAAAAACCGTACAATATGGCATCTAAAGGCCATTCACGCCAAAAAAAAAAAAAAAACACAATCAGACTGTTAATTTTTTCATATGTAAATTGAAAATGCCTCAAACCTTTCAAGGAAAATCATGAAAAGAATAAGGATCAAAAGTTAACAGAATAAAATGATAAACACACAGCTGGTTTGTAAAATAAAATGTCAAACTGTATTTAATGGCAGCTGACTGGCATTTACTGACTTTTACTATAAGCCAATAAATAGACAACTCTAAATACAGCATCTCCTAGATATAAGTCATACAGTATGCCATACTACTTTGTGGCAGATTGGTTACATTGCATCCCATTCATCATGGAGGAACAGTTCAAATTTTCCACAAGAGAACCAGGACATGAATTTGCTTTCCTTGGTATTAGTCATTTTATAAAGGAAACAATTCTTAAGACTTATGGACACCTTACCAATTGCCATAGTTTTCCAAAATATCAGTTCTGTCCAATAACTCCTTTTATGGCAGCTGGAATTTGTACATGATTTCAGGTCCTTGTAGCCTACCAGATTTACTATCACCCAGAAGCATCTGGTCTTATACAATGCTGGAATGCCTTGTCAAAAACTCAGAGCTTTAGATGGGAGACAGAAGCTTACAAGGTTGGAGGTTCGTCCTATAGGATTTAGATCATGCTCTGGACCACCAAGTGACCTATAGTGCCATTCCCTAAGGGCAAGGATGGGGTTGGAAATGACCTCTTCCACTCTTTCACCCAAAACCCACTTACAGATTTTCTCCTTTTTCTTCCTCCTCAAATTAGGCTTAGTGAGTTTGGAGGATTAAGTGCTCAAAACAAGAATGCCTCTCCAAGGGAATGTATCCATGGTTCCATTAAATTGGAAACTTACACTGACCTATTGTCCTCGTCCGTTTTCATCCCCTTGGGCTAAAAAAAACCCTGATAATTGAGAAGGGATTACTGTACTGAAAGGGTGAGTAATCTAGATTACCAAGAAGAGTTTGGGTTGCTGCTTTACGATGGGGGAAAGAAGACTACTTCTGGAACTGAGGAGATTCACTGGAACACCACCTAGCACTCCCATGCCTGGTTCTAAAGTTCAATGAAAAAGTGATGCAACCCCATAACAAAGTCACCTCCAAGGACTCAGATCCTTTGGCAATGAATGCCTGAGTCACCCTACCAGATAAATATCCACCAAGTTGAACTGACAGCATAGATTAAGGGAAACATGGAATTGATGTCACAGGAAAGAAAGTGGGAATGCTTTTCCCCTGTGATTTCCATGATGCTGTATAGAAAAAGTACTGGTGATCACTAAGGTTACAATTTAGGTTACAAGTGGTATTATGATTAGTTTAACATCACCCCACAATGCTATGTTGGCTAATGGACCTTTCTGTCTTGCCCTGTGTTATGATAAAGGTTTTTTCATCTGAGCAAATGGCAACAATGGTTTTAGCAATTGACAAAGGAGTGTGTGTACAAGTCAGTGTTGTAGTGGGGAGTAAACACCTTGGCCTCTCTCCTCTCACTCTTAGATTTCTTGCAATTGCCTACCATTGGCCAAACCCAATTACCAGCCTGAAGGCAAGGGAGCCCGGGTAATGGGGTCTACAACCTCAGCCTCCTAGGGCACATAGCATGCTGGAGAAGGGCACAGAATGTATCTGTTGGGCAAAACAAAAAACCCACTGTGTCTCTGGCAGTGTCTATGTCCCTCCACAATTGTAGCTCCCAGTGAGTGGTCCTTATTTCTTGGTGCTAGCCAGCAGTACTATTTCTTCACCTTGCCCCTGCAGTCCTAGGTTTCCTAAGAACTTCACAGTCTTGCCCATCCAAACAGCCCATGTGGTATCTTCTCTCTGCCCACATATATGTAAATGGTCCCTTTATGAGAGTGTTATTAATGTAGGGATAAAGCAGAAAAGGAAGTTAAGAGAGCCTAAGTGTAACCATTTTGACCTATACCAGACCCTAACCACCCTGAACAAGGAAGTTGCCGGCAAGTCGCCGGCCCAGGACACCTCACAAACTGTGCTTACCTTTGTGTGACATCAGTTTATGATTCACCTTTATGGCCTAACCTCAAGACAATGCTGGTCACATACAGGATTTTTGAACATTTAAAAACGTTACCATTGCCCCATAAGGGGTTCCCTTCCTGCTAGGGAGAGGACCCCCTACTCTGTGGGGTAGGATTTGTTGTCTGTCTCTGTCTCAATAAAACTTTCCTTAGCTAGTTGGCTTGCTCTTGAATTCTTTCCCGTGAGAAGCCAAGAACCCATTTGGTGAGTTCAGGGGGCTTCCCTCCCTTCATTGGGACGCTCCCTGAATCATTATCACTTGAATCATCTAAGTCAAATTATGTTTGCTTCTGGGTCCCTGATTGATATGGTAGTATATTTTCTGAATCTTTGCATAGCAGACTCCTGTGGTGGTCTCCCCATATCCCCTCAGGTCTCACCTCTATATTCACAAGGCTACTTACTGAAAATACCCATGACTTTTGGCCTAAGAACTTTAATTTCTCACCCTAGGAGCACGCTGGGCATAACACAAGGCCATCTGGAAGTGACAGAGATCTACATCACCCCTGGAAGAAGTCCTTTAACAATGATGGTTGGGTATTTGGTGGCTAGCTTCCTCATCCTACACTTGGGATGAATCTGAGGTATATGTTCTACGCAGTCTCCCATAAGTCCCCCTGGGAATTAGCTCCAGTTGCCCACAGTAGTAACTTGCTAGATCACCTCCCCCCATTAATTGGCTGCCTTCCTTCTAAGTCTCACTTCCCCTCACCCCTGCCAGTGCCACCTGGGATTCCTTCTCAGGTAAGCTACTGGTACTCACAGGTGTGTCTCAGGGTCTGCTTCTGGGGAACACGCACTTGGACACCTTGTGTGTTCATTCATCCTCATACTTTAAGGCCTGCCAGAAGTAGAATTGAATGCACAAAGTTATTTTGCACTAACACGTGAAAGACAGGCTCTTTTCCATTCTTTTTTCCTAGGCCTTTGTGCTTGCCTCACTAGCTCCCTTTCCCTTTTTCTGGATTGATGAAGTGCATCAGGAATACAGAAATGTATTGGGAACAGGAGAAGGACCGCCTGTATACTCACCTCTGACCTAAGGAAATAAAACTTTAAACTAAAAGACTCCATTAGTCCCTCAAGTAAGCACTATTCTGAATTGGGGATTTGTCATTCCCATGCCTGAATGGCTGTTGTGTAGAATAAGCAGAGGCAAAAACCAAACAATTTTGTCCCATAACCCCTCTCAATGTCCAAGCCAAGCCCACTCTGCTGGGTTTTTTCTTCTCTTCTCCCCCTTATCAACCCCAGAGTCAGCCCTACAATTTTTTGATTAGGATCAGATATAAAATACCTTTGGTGACCTTAGTATTCCACCTGGTCACTGTTCAGTAATTTGTCTGTCCTATCCAATATGATAATCACCAATCTAATCTTTCGACGTCAAAGCATCTTGCTTCCTCCAGCTCAGGCTTGGAAAGGGCGGCAGGAAAGGGCTGGGAGGGGTGGTAAGATCCCTTCACATGGACTCAGATAGGACCTGGCCCCTCCCCTTGTGAAACCCCTTGTCCTGCAGGTCTGTTGAACACAGGGAGGGACAAGAGGTCAAGGTCAGGAAATGTCTTCCTTACCTGGATGGAGTTCAGCACCTGTTTAATCCTGACTTTTTCTTCCTTGCTGGGTGCTTGCATGGCTGTTTTGGGGACCCCATCACTGGGCCTCGAGCCCCTGCAGTTCCCTGACATTTGGCCTCCATGCAGATCTCCTGAGAGAACTCCCCCACCACCAGCCACCCCCATTTTAAATTTGTTTGTGATTCCTACTCCTTCCCACTGTTTCCCTAGACTTCAAGCGACACAACCCAAGACCTCCAAGTAGCCTCCTTGAAGCCCCATCCCCTTAGTAATTTGGGGGCTGTTGGGCATTTGCACTTGCACACTCAGATGACCTTCCAGCATCTCTAAACAGGCCCCCGTGATGCCAACCCCCCCCCAGGCTCTGCAATGTTAGGAAACACCCTTGGAAGGGTAAGCAGCCAGAGTCCATGTGCTTGTGGCCTTTGGGTAACACAGAGATGGGTCAGAAGTAAGGAAACCACATGAAGAAAACCACATCGAAGCAAAAGAAGTGAAAACACAGCCATTTTGGAGACTCCATCACTGGGCCTCAAGCCCCTGCAGTTCCCTGACATATGGTCTCCATGCAGATCTCTTGAGAGAACTTCCTTTAGGATACTCCAGACCAAACAAATATCCCCCCTTTCTCTCTCTCTCCCCCTCTCCCTCCTTTCCTCCCCCCTGTCTCTCTCCCTCCCCTTCTCCCTCCCTCTCTCTTTCTATCCCTCTCTCCTTCTCTCCCTCCCCCTCTTTCTAATAGCCTACTGCCTTTTTCAATCTTTTCTTTGTGTTTCTAACTCTTGAGAAGACGATTCAAGCTTTTCTAGTGGCCCCTTTGAAGCTCCATCTCTCCAGTAAGTTTGAAATGAAGGGTATTTTCCTCTTGTAAACTCAGCACACCATCCAGCTTCTGTGAAGAGGGCCTCTCTGTTCTCCAGTTCACCCAGATTCTCCAATGTGATTACACACCCTCATGTGGGTGGGTGGTCAGAGTTCACATGATTGTGATTGCCTTCTTTACCAGTCCTCCATGGATAGTCAGTCAACTGCTTGCTGGATGTGAAGTAGTTGGTAGCAATTGTTTTGGGGCATTCGCCAAGTCTGGGACTATAGATTGAGTTCCATTGTAACATCCTGCTGCACTAGTTTGGATACATTTACTATCTGTGTGTGTGTATGTGTGTGTATATATACATATATGCTCACACACACATACACAGAGTTTGGCATGTTTTTGTTACCATTTGGTATATACTTCTGTGCTGTTTGTTTTTTCCACTCATTATTATAATTATGAAATTTACCCATGTTGGTGTGTATAGCTCTACATCCTACATCCTATATTTCAGGTCTTCTCTTGTATGCCAATGTACTGTAGGGGGTTGGATATACCTGTTTATGCTCCTCTGTATGTGTTGTCTGTACCTGCTATATCATTGGAAAAAAGAAGCTCAGGGCAATTTTAGGATTTTAGAGGCACCATATACCACATCTGTGTGTGCTCTGTTATCCCTCATCCAAGTAATCCACATAAGACTACCACTTTTGACTGGGAACATGTTCCATGCATGACAGTCAGTCTAATTGCCCATCTACCCCACTTCTTGCCCAATGGTCTCATATGCAAAGTGCCCATGGTAGCCAGGAGAAGGATGTACATGGGCACAAAAACATGGACCTTTCATAATGGAGGATGATCTGGATATCATTACTGGTGAGGTGCTAACCTGCCAAACAGCAGAGACCAACATTAAGCCCAGATATGGCAACATTCCCTGGGCAGACCTGCCAGCAACCTCGTGCAGGATAATTACACTGGACCTCTTCCATTTTGAAGGTGTGGGTCTTAGTCCATTTGAGTTGCTATAACAAAATACCATAAACTGGGTAGCTTATAGACAATAAAAAATTATTTCTCATAGTTCTGGAGGCTGATAAGTGTAAGATAAAGATGCCAGCAGATTCAGTGTCTGTTGAGGGCCTGCTTCCTAGTTCATAGATGGCACCTTCTTGCTCAGTCCTCATATAGTGGAAGGACCAAGGAATCTCTCTTGGGCCTCTTTTACAAAGGCACTATTCTTATTCATTAGGGTTCCACCCTCATGACCTAATCACCTCCCAAAGACCCCACCTCCTAATACCATCACCTTGGGAGTTAGGAATTCAACATACAAATTTTGGGGAGACACAAATGTTCAGGTCATAGCAAAGGGGCAGAGATTTGTCCTCATCATAATAGACACATTCGGGATATGGATTGCCTTCACTACCCGTAATGCTTATACCAGTATCACCACATGTGGACTCATAGAATGCCATATACTTCATTTTGGTATTCCACACAGCATTGTTTCTGATCACAGAATTAATTTCATGGCAAAAGAAGTAAAATTTCTCATGCCTAAGGAATTAATTGGTCTTGCCATATAACCCATTACTCAAAATTGGCTGGCCCAATTGAAAGGTGGATGGACTTACTGAAAACTCAGTTATGGCACCACATGGGTGACAACACCCTGAAAGGATGGAGTTCTATCTAACAGGATGCAGTATATGCTTTAAATCAGAGACCATTATATGGTGTTGTCTCCCCTGCAGATAGAATACATGTGTCCAAGAATCAAAGTGTGGAAGTGGGAACTGCTTCTCTCACCGGGACATCTAACAGCTAACTCATGGAATTTTTGTTTCTTGATCTTGCCACTTTGAGCTCTGCTGGTTTGGATGTCTCAGTTCCCAAGGAGGAATGCTTCCACTGGGGTGGATCATATAAACAGTTCCACTAAATTGGAAGATGAGATGGCCACCTTGCCATTTTGGGTACCTCATCCCATTGAAACAACAGCCAAATAGGGGATTGTGTTACAGGCTGGGGTGATTTATCCTGATTACTAAGGGAAAATCAGATGCTGCTACATAGTGAAAGAATGGATGAGGGGGTGCTATATTTGGATCAACTAGAGATTTTCTTGGGTTCTCTTGGTGCATCCATGTTCAATACTAAAAGTTAATGGAAAATTACAGCAATAAAAAAAAATGGGCAGTACCATGGGTGACTCAGACCTCTCAGAAATGAAGGTCTGTGTCACATCACAGGGTAAAAACTCCAAACATCTGAGGCCTGGGCTGAAGGCAAAGGAAACAAGTAATGGCTAATTGAATAAGGAAATTACAAATATAATTACTTTTAAATGTGTATGAGCCTAATCATATTATATCCCTAAAACACACAGGTGTCAAGAACACAAGTGGAAATATAAAAATCTGCAAGTAAAATAGATTTTAAAATAAATATCTGAGGAAATGGAGAGAACAACCAGGAAGAAAATATCAGCAACAGTATAAAATATTTCATGCACCCCACTCTCTGAGCATTCCCAGCTTTTAAGCTTATTAATTTTAGTACCCTGATCCCAACACTCTTTCAGTCCCACTGCAAATTCCCATCTATTGATTCCATTACATTTACTCAATCCCTCAGACCTGTGATGTCCTCGCTCCTTTCCTTACAGCCTGAAATTCCACGTCAATCATCATAATCATCTGGTTGCTGACCAGCTCAACTACTTGCCCTTCTCTTTCTTGGTCATAATCCATTGACAAAAACACAACTCTAGTCAAATACAAGACTCTGATTTTCTGATCAAGTAGATGATGCAAGTACATAGAAAAGAAGAGAGGAACTAAATTTGCAGGGGAACTAATTCCAGAATATGCAGACTTACCACCTGTTCACATAGATGAATACCTCTCCTCCTATCTAAGGCCAAATCCTTCACTTGCATACTAGATCTCAAACCTTCTCAGCTTCTCAAGAGCATCATTCCAGCAATTCTTTTTCTGACTCCTTAGTCACCTGTTCTTTCTCCCCTTTGCACTAAAACTTCTTGTCTACATTTAGTGTTCCCAATTAACTCCTTCTCTTCCCTCATATGTCAGTTAAAGCTTCAGAATAATACACCACAACCATGTGGAGTTTATCCTGGGAATATAAACCTGGTTCAATATTTGAAAATAAAGCAATGTAATTCACCATATTAGCAGTCTAAAGAAGAAAAAAATTCACATGACTATATTACAGGGAATCAGATTATGCCACCCCAAAATACACCACTTCAACATAAGAATTATTTTGACCTGAAGGGCAACTGAGAAGCAATAGACATGGGAGGACCTCTCTGCCCTTCTCCTATCTGCCTAAAAGCAGGGCATAAATTTCCCTTTTTTAAAGGAAATTTTTATTTGTAAAGGTGTCTCCCTGTCCTGTACCAGGAAGTAGAGAACACCTCTTAATCACTGGAGATGGCACCAAGATGAGACTGTATAACAAACCTTACTAAACAAACAACCCTTATCTACCATACATTTCCTAGTCATCTTCCCACAGTATACCACCCCCTAGGAATCCAAACTTCATTTCTCTTTGTCTAGTCACTTCTCTACAATTTATCACCCTTTGTCAAAATGGTATATAAACCCCTGGGTCTAACCACCACTTTGGGTTTTTCACTTCTTTCCTGTGAAGCTCCCATGCATGTAAAATTAAAAATGTTAACAATAGTAAAATATGTAAACTTTTTCTCCTGTTAATCTATATTTTGTCAGTTTAATGCACAGGCCCCAAAACAGAACGTAAGAATATAGAGGAAAAGTTTTTCCTCTGTTATAATATCAATAGAAGTAGAAAATGTGTGTGACAAAACACAGCATTCTTTCATGATAAAAACTCTCAGCAAACCATAAATAAAAAGGAATTTCACCAACTTGATAAAGAGCATATACAGAAAACCTACATATGACATCAGGCTTAGGAATCAAAACCAATGAAATACCACTTCACTGCAGTAGAATGGTTAAAGTAAAAAAAGACATTAAAAAGTTTTGGTGAGAATGTGGAGAAATTAGAACCTTCATACGCTGCTGGTTGGAATGTAAAGTGGAGCAGCCACTTTGAAAAACAGTCTGATAGTTCCTCAAACAGTTAAATACGGACTTACCACATGACCCAAAATTCCATTCCTGGGCATACACCCAAGACAAAACATATTACACACGAAAACGTGTATAATAACCATAGCCACATTAATCATAATAGTAAAAAAGTGTAAACAACCTATAAACCTATATGTATATCAACTGATGGGTGGATTAATGAAATGTGATATATCATACAATAGAATATTATGCAGCAATAAAAATAAATGCAATAATGATACATGCTGCAACACAGATGAAGCTTAAAAACAGCATGGAAGTAAAAGAAGCCAGACACAGAGGACAACATGTGGTATGATTCTATTTGCACGAAGAGTCCAGAGTAGGCAAATCTATAGAGAAAAAAGTAGATTAGTGGTTACCTAGGGCTGGATTTACCAGTGAGAACCAGGGAAAGAGACAGTTAAGAAGATCCCTCCTGGCATCAGGACAAATCTCAAAGACTTTCCCTAAAAACTACTTTTGCAAAGGTGCCCAAATTTAAATGGACCATACCGTGGAGCAATTTATATTCTAGGGCATTGTAAAAAACCAACAGAGCAACCAGCAGGCAATTAGTGAGCCTAACAGGTGTGATCACAGAAAAAGATAGTCAAAAAGAGCCCTACTAAAACCACTGTCATCTCTGGGTGACTGTGCACATGTTCAAGTCCATGTCATCAAAGGAACAACAGCAGGAGCTGCATGCTGGGGGGAAACAACTTCAATAAAATAGACCAGCCCAGCCAAGTCACTAAACAAACAACAAGCAACAACAATAAGTCCACAGAGGATCAATATTCAGAGGTGTTACAATGTATTATCTAAAATGTACAGTTTTCAACAAAACATAACAAGGAGGATGATGTCAGTGAAAATGGCAGAGTAACAACCATCAAAAATTCTCTTCTCCAAAATATCAACAAGAATAATGGCAAAAAGAGTCAGAATCAACATTTTCAGAACTATAGAAATAACTCAAATTCTTCTAGCTAGCCAGAAAACATTTACTCAAGAAAAAATGGCTGACTCTCAGGAAAAACAGTAAGCTTTATGGCATTTTAACTTGCCCTAGTTCCTTCCTCCACTTTCTAGCTCTGCCATAACCTGGAAAACTAGCAACCCAAATTCAAGGTGAAAACCAGCAAGCAGCCTAGCAGCCACCAGAGATGCAAATCACAGCTAGTTACCATCACATTGGGGATTAGGTACAAGCAAACAAACAAACAAAAAGGAGCATAGTTGCAGGTCTTACAAAGCTTAAGTCCCAAAGAATTGTCATTATTTAAACTGGTGGCTCCCTAGTAGACCCCACTTATAAGGCTGCTTGTATTTGACCTGATTTGAAGCTCACCTAGTGCAAAAAGCTTTTTCACTAGGGGCATTTGTAAAGGACATTCTGTAATGATAAAGGTGTCAATCCATCAGGAAGATCAATATACAAAAGCAATTGTATTTCTATTCACTAACAATATACAATCAGAAAATGAAATTAATACAATTTTCATTTACAGTAGCATCAAAAAGAATAATATACTTAGGAATAAGTTTAACAGAAGAAGTGCAGGAAGAAAGTTGAAAGAATTACACTACCTGATTTCACGTTGCTGTAGTCAAGATAGCGCAGTATTGCCATAAGGCTAGACAAAGTTATTCAATGGGGAGAAGAAAGTGTTTTCAACAAATGGTGTTGGAATAACTAGATATGTATATTTTTGAAAAATGCAATGAGCATTGTCTCTTATCTCATGCCATACACAAATATTATTTTGAAATGAGTAACAGACCAAAATCCAAAACTAAAACTATAAGACTTCTAGAATAATACATAAGAGAAGATTTTGGTAACATTGGGACAGGTACAGGTTTCTTACACAGGACCAAAAAACATGGACCATAAAGAAAACACTGATAAATTAAACTTCATCAAATTAAAAATTTCTGCTCTTTGAAATACAACATCGCAAAAATTAAAAGGCAAGCCACAGACTGGGAGAAAAATATTTGCAAAACATATGTCCAACAGAGGCTTTGTAACTAAAATAAAGACCTCTTATAACCCAATAATATAGGCAAACAACCTAACTTTTAAAAGGGAATAAAAGATTTGAATGGACACTTTACACAAAAATGCATACTGAGTGGCAAACAAGCATAGGAAAAGATACACAGCATCATTAGTCATAAGGGAAATGCAAAAAAAACACCACAACGAGTTACCACTACACACCCAATAGGATAGCTAAAATTAAAAAGACTCACACTACCAAGTGTTGCTATTAAATGTCTTCTATTACTGGAGGTAAGTCATTAAGTCCAGCTGACATTCAATGCTGGGGATTGCCCAACAGAGTACCAGGAGGTGCAGATAACTGGGGGGCAGTCTTAAAGGCTGCCTACCACAGCAAAGGAATGGATAAACAAAAATGAACTAAATATTCATACATGCAACAACATGGATGAATCTAAAAAATGTTATGCTTAGCCAAAGAGGACACACATAAATTAGTTCATATTGTATGATTCCATTTATGTGAACCCCAGGAAAAAGAAATCCAATCTCTAGTGACAAAAAAACAGATCAGGGGTGGCCTGGGCCTGGGCCTGGGTGTGAAGGAAAGGTGTTGACTAGAAGCACAAGGGAACTTTTTGTCGTGATGGAAATGTTCTACATCTTGATTGTAGTGGTGGATACACAGATGTACAAATTTGACAGAACTCTTCAAAATGTCTACTTGATATGGTTGCATTTCATTGTATTATTAATTATACTTCAAGCATAGGAAAACTCTGAAAAGTGTGTTAAAGCAAAATAAGCAGGAGGCCATTAGCCTGAGGTTTTCTCTGTAACCAGAGCTCTTATGTGAGCAAACCAGAACTTAACATTTCTTATAACTGACTTTAAAAAAAAGCCTCAGCCAATCACAAATAGCCAACCAGCCAGTTGGTTATACAACTAGGGACTTCCCATCAGACCATACTTGAATAAGGCAAATGCCTAGTTATAGCCAGTTGTGATCAGCCTATGAAAGCTTACATTTCTCTGCTTACATTTCTGGGCAGAGCTCTTTTAACTTTTTCTCCTTCTGACTGCTGATCAATTTATGAATCATTCTTTGCTCAAATAAACTCTGTTAAATTTCATGTCTAACGTTTTTGTTTTAACAATTGGAAGTGAGGACTGCCCAGGGATTTTGGGACTGAGGAAAGACACAGTAGCAGTGAGTTCCATGGGTTTTCTTTCTGCCTCCCACATATCCCTGAGGGGCACTAGAGAAGCCAGCAACCCAGAACTGCTAATGAATAAAGCTCCAAGAAAAGCCTGTTGCCCCCAGCCAAAGGATGGGAGGAAAGGGTGGCCTAACAGAACAGAACACCTTTTTGACAATACCCACCCTACCCTAGTCAAAGTGCCCCATTTCTCTCTGCAGTTTCAGTGGGGCTGAGTCCGGAGTTAATCTTCAATCCACTATCCCCCACATGGAAACAGTGGTGGTGCTCTGATGGCTATGATGACTGCACAAAGGATCTGACCTTTTACTCCCACCCCTTCAGAAGAAATAGGTAGAGTTCTGCTGGAGTTGTATCAACAGGGTCTAAGGGAAGCTGGGCCTCCTCCACAAATAATCAAGGAGGGAGATGAGTAAGTCCAAGGGAAGGCTAGTTGGCACTCTGTTTTCCCACTCACTTAGGTGTCACTCCCATCTGGCATCGAGGAAACTGAAGGAGGTGGTGTGGTACAGGGCAGGACAAGTTGGCTCTCCACTCCCCACTTCCCACCCCCCCTCCCCACCACTGGCAACCATTAATTCTATATCCAGCAAATACATCCTTCATGAATGAAGGGGAAATTAAGACATTCTCAGATGAAGAAAATCTAAGAGAAATGGTTGCCACCAGACCTACCCTTAAAGAATGGCTAAAGGAAATTCTCTAAGCAGAAAGGAAATGATAACATAGGAGGATGGGACTTCAGGGAGGAAGAAATAATGATGGAATGAGTAAAAGTAGATGTAAACATAACAGAATAACCTTCTCCTCATGAGTTTTAAAGATTGGGTTTGATGGCTCAGGCAAAAATTAGAACATCAACTGATGTGGGCTGAATGTACTTGGAGGAAAGTAAGGACTGCCCACGGTCTACTGGCTTCTCTAGTGCCCCTCAGGGATATGTGGGAGGCAGAGAGAAAACCCAGGGAACTCACTGCAACTGTGTCTTTCCTCAGTCTCAAAGCTATGTATATTTAAATGGGAGGAAGGTAAAGGAACCTAAATGGAAGTAAAGTTTCTTCACTTCACTCCAAGCAGTTTAAATGCCAGTAGACCACAACATGTAATGTATGATGTAATACCTAGAGTAACCAACAAAGAACTACACAAAGCACTATAATCAGAAACGTTAAGGATAAATCAAAAGGGAATTTCTACAAAATGCTCAAGTATCCTACAGAAAGGCAAAAAAAGGAGAAAGAGGGATGAGAAACAAAATGAACAAACAGAAAACGAATAATAAAATATCAGACTTAAGCCCTAACATATCAATAATTACTTTAAATGTAAGTGGTATAAGAATAACAATTAACAGAAATTTGCAGAGTGGATTAAAAAAAATCACCCAACTCTATACTGTCTACAAGAACCTCACTTCAAATTTTTATGTGATTTTAAAGATTTATTCAAAAAAATTTAAAAAATAAAAATTAAAATAAAAAAAGACTTATTCATTTTTAAGCATGGTTTTATGCTTTTTATACAAAAAAAATACATGTTTTCCAAGGACTACACTTAATTTTATTTTATACAAATAAGCCAATTACAAAAAGAGAAATACTGTATGATTCCACTTACATGAGGTACATAGAGTAGTCAGATTCATTGGGACACCTAGTAGAATGGGGTTGCCAGGGCTGGGGGAAGCGGGGAATGGGGAGTTGTTGAGTGGGTACAGAGTTTCAGTTTTGCAAGATGAAAAGAGTTACGGAGATTGGTTGCACAACAATGTGAATGTTCTTAACACTAGTGAACACTTAAAAATGGTCAGTGTGGTAAATTTTATGTGTAGTTTACCACAATTATTTAATGTAAATTTTTTAAATAAAAAAAGGAAACAAAAAATTAGACAACTGAGAAACTTTCTCCAAAAACAAAGGAAAAAGAAAAATACTACAGCTAACATAATACCTAACAGTGAAAGACTGAATGCTTTCCCCCTAAGATCCAAAACAAGGCAGGGATGTCAGCTTTCCACCACTCTTATTCAACTTAGTACTAGAAATTCTATCCATTGCAATAAGATAAGGGCAGGAAATAAAGATTAGAGAGCAATATGCAGATGACACAATTGTCTTGTTAGAAAATTCCAAGAAATTGACAAAAAGACTCCAGTAAGTAATACATGAGTTCAGCTAGGTCACAGGATACAAGATGAACACACAAAAATCCATCATATTTCTACATACTAACAATGAACAAGCATGTGGAAACTGAAATTAAAAACACAAAATCATTTACAATTGCTTCAAAGAAAATGAATGCTTAGGAGCCCATTTAATAAACATATGCAGGATGTGAATGCTGAAAATTATGCCAGTTTTGATGAAAGAAATCAAAGATCTAAATAAAAAAGAGACATACTGTGTTCATGGGTTGGAAACATCAACACAGAAATGATGTCAATTCTTCCCTAAATTGGTCTGTAAATTTAACATAATTTCCAGCAAGGCTTTTTATACCCATAGACAAGTTTATTCTAAAATGTATATGCCCTGACTTCACCAGAATGCAATATATCAATGTAGTAAAATTGCACTTGTACCTCATGAATATATACAAATAAAAAATACATGAGAAAAAAAGAATAAAAGCTAGAATTATAAAAAATAAATACCCTAATAAAAAAAGAACAAGGGATTTAATTTAATTTCATTGATCACATTTCATTGTGATCTAAGTGGTAATATTTCCATTTTTATGGAACTTTCTAATTTTGGGGTGAAGGTCCTAATATATGATCAATTTCTATGATGGTTCTATGTATATGTGCTTAATATTCTATTATCAGGGTGTATGTATATAAAATATGTCAGAACATAAAAAATGTATATGAACATTTAAGCACAAGCCCTAGAATAGGTAAAGAAATGTGGAAAAAAATAAAGAAGGAAAAATCATTCTATTCCATATTAACACACACTATTTAGCTGAAGTAATCAAGACAGTGTGGGAATGGAGAAAGAACAGACACATTGGCCAATACAACAGAATACAGAACACCAAAAGAGACCTCAAGAAATACGCTCAATTGATTTTTGACAAAGATGAAGAAGAAATTCGATGGAGGAAGAATAGCTTTTCCAACAAATTGTGCTTTAGCAATTAGACATCCATTGGCACAAATTGAATCTGGACCTAAACCTCAAACCCTGCACAAAAATTAATTCAAAATGGACCACAAATGTAAATAAGAAATGTAAAACAATAAAACTTTTAAAAGAAAACACAAGAGAAAATCTTTGGAACCTAAGGCTTTGATAGAGAGTTCGTACACATGGCACCAAAACCATGATCCATAAATAAAGGAAGTCAATAAGCTGGACCTCATCAGAATTAAAAACTTTTGCTCAGAGAAAGACCATGATAACACAATGAAAAGACAAGCTACAGACCAGGAGGAAAAGATTTGAAAACCACATATCTGACAAAGGACTCATATCTAAAATATAGGAAAAACTCTCAAGACTTAACAGTAAAATGCAAACAGTCCAATTAAAGAATGGCAAAAAAACATTTTACCAAAAATGATATACAGATAGTAAATAAGCACCATCAAAATTTTTTCACCTTCATTAGTCATTAGGGAAGTACAAATTAAAACCACAATGAGATATCACTATACACCTATCAGAAAGGCTAAAATAAAAAATAGTGATAACACCAAATACCGGCAAGGATGTGGAGAACCTGGATATACTCATAAATTGCTGATGGGAATGTAAAATGTTAGAGCCACTCTGGAAACAGTTTGGCAGAGTCTTTAAAAACTAAACGTGCACTTACCTCATGACCCAGCAATCACACCCCTGGGCATTTATCCTAGAGAAACGGAAATTTATGTTCACACGATAACCTGTAAATGACTATTCATAGTAGCTTTATTTCCTAATAGCCAAAAACTGGAAACAAGCCTGATGTACTTCACTGGTGAAAGGTTAAATAAACTGTAGTACAACCATACCAAGGAATACTACTCAGCAGCAACAACAAAACAATGAACTATTGACACGTAACACTCCCCAAAACTTGGATGACTCACCAGAGAAATGACACTGAGTGAAAAAAAGCCAATCCCAAAAGGTTACATACTGTATGATTCCATTTGTAGAACATTGCTGAAATGAAAAAATTATAGAAATAGGCAACAGATTAGTGGTTGCTAGTCATTATACGGAGGGAGAGCGGGGTGGAAATGGGTTTGGGCAAAAAGGGCAGCATGAGGGAAATCTGAATAAGACCAATGGATTGAGGTCACAGTGGCTCACGCCTGTGATCCTAGCACTCTGGGAGCGTGAGGCAGGAGGATTGCTTGAGCTCAGGAGTTCGAGACCAGCCTGAGCTGGACCCCCTCTCTACTAAAAATAGAAAAAATTAGCCAGATGTGGTGGCATGCACCTATAGTCCCAGCTACTCGGGGGCTGAGGCAGGAGGCTCGCTTGAGCCCAGAGTTTGAGGCTGCAGTGAGCTCTGATGTAGCCCACCGCACTCTAGCCGTGCTGCAGAGTGAGATTCTGTCTCAAAAAATAAAAAATAAAAAAGATAGATGGATTCTACCAATACCAATATCCTGGTTGTGATATGGCACTATAGTTTTGAAAGATGTTACCATTGTGGCAAACTGGTTAAAGTGTACATGGGATCTCTCTCTACTTTTTCTCACAACTGCATGTAAATCTACAATTATCTCAGAATGAAAAGTTTAATTAAAATCTTAATTGAAATTCTATATACTAACAATGAACATGTGGAAACCAAATGTTTAACATGTGTTAAACTCCCAGTACCTTTCACAGTTACTCTAAAGAGAATGAAATAGGCATAAATCTAAGGAAATATGTGCAGGTTGACTGAATGTGAATTCAAAGAGGTAGCCCAAAGAATTACTTTTGGGTGATGGAACATTTTTGTATCTTTGTTGTAGTGGTGGTTACATAAATCTTTACATGATATAAAATTGTTAGATCTATACATGCACACACGCACACACACACACATTAATGCAGGTTTAAAAAATATTGAAAGCAAAATTAGGCCTGTAGTCTAGTTAATAGTAATGTACCAATGTCAATTTCCTGGTTTTGATATTATACTACATCTACAGAAAATGTCACCATTGGGGGAAGCTGGATAAAAGGCACAAGGTCTTTTTTGTACTATTTTTGCAATTTCCTGTGCGTCTATAATTATTTTAAAATAAAGTGTTTAAAAAAATGAGATGAGGCCAAGGTTTCAGAAATGATTGGAGGAAACAGGCTCCTCAAATGAATGGGGCTCGATTCAATATGGAACAAAAAGTTTCTGTGTGGCATAAGTCTGTATTTCTGTGGCTTTTTCTTTTTCAAATAATTATTTTTTCATTGTATTATACAAGTAATACTTATAGATATACATATGGATATACATACATATATATAGGGAGTGTTGGGGCAAAGGGAAAACTTCCCCTTTACCCTGGGAAGGTTCACTGAAAGATCAACTCACAATAAAGCAGATTAATAAGAGAAAAGATATAAATTTTATTGTTACCATACACTTCGGGAGAATCACAGAGTGATTGCAAAATATCCTAAGATACCCAAATACTTACATAACCTCATTTCCAGGAGAGGGTGGAGATGGGGAATATAGGTAATTCTGTTGAGGGGCAAATAAATGGTTACTAGGGAGGATGAATAGATACTTGAGAGAATGAATGGATGGGGGAAACAGATTGACTTGTAAATGATTCTCCTTGGAAATTACATTAACCTGAGAGAAAGGCATTATTTTGCAAAAGGCTTGGGCCAGGTCTGCTTGCATTCTTGGTCTTCTTTCTTGAAACAGATAATGAGATAACAAGGTAGGGAACGAAAGACAATTGTTCTTCTTGATGGTTCCCTCTAGTCTTTATGGTGATAGAGGCAAAGCCCCTTCCAATGCCTGTTTATCTCTTAGGGCCTTTAATTTAAAAACTCTTTACACCAAGTAGTCACATTTTGGAGTGAAATTTCCTGCACTCCTTCAGGAGTAAAAAGGGTTAAGTCTTCCTTCCTATTGTCTTGACCAGAACAATGTTGAGCAATTTGATACATCTACCCTGGCATTTTTAGATGCCTTTATACCCATGCATGGATGTGTTGTTGATAAAATCATGATATCACACAATAACTTAGTGGCTCTGTGACTGGCTATTTTTTACACAACCTAGAAGGTAGGACAATTACCCAATCAGTGTATGTGACACTGCTAGGTTCCTTAAACAGTTCCACAGGATACCTTAGAGAT
>JAKFHU010001184.1:0-14931 GCA_023783475.1 Daubentonia madagascariensis | reverse complement strand
TGGAAAAGGGGAGGGGGGGTTATGTGGTTAAAGGGAAAAAAGGGGGGGAAAAAGGGGAAAAATTTAAGGGGCCGGGGCTGGGGTTTAATTGGGGGGGTTTTTTGGGGGGTCAAAGGGTTTTGGGGTTAGGAAAAGGGTTTAATAAAATAGTGGCTTGAAAAGGGGAACGGAGGGGGGTTTGGGTGGAAATGGGTAATAAAAAATTTTGGGGGGCTTTTTTGATGGGGGTTAAGTGATTTCCTTTTTAAAAAGTGGCAAAAAAGAGGGGGGGGAAAAAAAAAAAAAAACACAATAAAGACAATAAAAAAAAAAAAAAAAAAAAAAAAAAAAAAAAGGGGGAAAAAAAAAAAAAAAAAAAAGAAAAAAAAAAAAAAAAAAAAAAGAAAAAAAAAAAAAAAAAGGGTAAAAAAAAAAAAAAAAAAAAAAAAAAAAAAAAAAGGAGGGTAATAGTGATAATATAACAAGGGTACCTATGTTGTAGGTAATGAAAGAGGCGATAATTTTCGTTCATTTATTTCAGGTTGTTATTTTTGTGTTGTATATTTTGGGTGCCGGTTTAGGGGGAATACAAGTTTAATGTTTTTAGTTGGAGTATAATTAAGAGTGTTAGGATCATCGAAAGAATGATGATAGGTCATGTTGATGTGTCTAGTTGGGGCATTTCACTGTGGAAAGGTTGTTAGGCTTCCGATCTTAACTTAAAAGGTTATGCTGATTAGCTTCACAGTGTGTTATAATATAGTTAGTAATCATTTTCAAAATATTAGGGGGATTAGTCAAGTACAATGGGCATAAAGCTGTGGTTGCACCGCAGATTTCTGAGCATTGACCGTAGTATAAGCCTGGTCGGGAGGCTATCAGGGTTGTTTGATTCAGGCGGCCTGGGATTGCATCCGTCTTTAGGCCTAGTGAAGGTACTGTCCATGAGTGTAGTACATCTTCTGAGGAGACTAACACTCGAATAGGTAATTCCGTAGGTAGGACTATTCGATTATCGACTTCCAGAAGTCGAAGTTCTCCGGGGGTGAGATCGTTGGTTGAGGTTATGTATGAATCAAAGGTTATGTTTTCATAATCTGTATACTCATAGGTTCAGTATCATTGGTGGCCCATAGTTTTAATGGTTAGGGAAGGGTTGTTAATTTCATCTATTATGTAGAGAATACGTAAGGATGGTAGGGCAATAAGGATGAGGATAATTGCAGGGAGGATTGTTCACACTGTTTCCACTTCTTGGGCGTTTATGGTGTTTGTATGGGTAAGGCTGGTTGTGAGTATAAGGGAGATAGTATAGAGGACTAATGAGCTAATTATAAAGACAATTATTAAGGTATGGTCATGGAAATATAGAAGTTCTTCTATGATAGGGGAGGTGGCGTCTTGGAATCCTATTTGGGCGGGGTAAGCCATGGAGGTATAAAGGGATTAACCTATAATTTAACTATGACAAAGTTATGTAATGTTTTACTAATACCTCCGGTTAAGAGAGTCATAATGGTTATGGAATTGGCTTGAAACCAGTTTTAGGGGGTTCAAATCCTTCCTTTCTTGTTAGATTTTTGACGTGTGCGGGTTCTTCAAATGTGTGATATGGAGGCGGGCAGCCATGAAGTCATTCAAGGTTTGTTGTTGTTAATTCTACTGTTAGGACTTCTCGTTTTGAGGCGAATGCTTCTCAGGTTATAAAGATTATTAATATGACTGCTGTCAGGGAGATGAAGGAGCCGATAGATGAGATGGTGTTTCATATTGTGTAGGCGTCGGGGTAGTCAGAATAGCGTCGGGGCATGCCGGATAGGCCTAAGAAGTGTTGTGGGAAGAAAGTAAGATTTACACCTACGAATATAATTGTGAAGTGAATTTTGGCTCATGTATCGTTTAGTGTATAGCCTGAGAATAAAGGAAATCAGTGTACGAAGCCGCCTATAATGGCGAATACAGCTCCTATTGATAGGACATAGTGGAAGTGTGCTACTACATAGTATGTATCGTGTAGAACAATGTCTAATGATGAGTTGGCTAGAACAATGCCTGTTAGTCCACCGACTGTAAAAAGGAAAATAAAGCCCAGAGCTCATAGTATAGCGGGTTTTCATTTAATGTTACCTCCGTGTAGTGTAGCCAACCAGCTGAAGACTTTTACACCTGTGGGGATTGCGATAATCATGGTAGCGGATGTGAAGTATGCTCGGGTGTCAACGTCTATTCCCACTGTGAACATGTGGTGGGCCCATACGATGAAACCTAGAAAGCCAATAGATATTATAGCTCATACTATGCCTATGTAGCCGAAAGGTTCTTTTTTTCCGGAATAGTACGTGACGATGTGGGAGATTATGCCGAAGCCCGGGAGAATTAAGATGTAAACTTCAGGGTGGCCGAAAAATCAGAATAGGTGTTGATATAGAATGGGGTCTCCTCCTCCGCAGGGTCAAAGAAGGTAGTGTTTAGGTTGCGGTCGGTTAGGAGTATGGTAATCCCAGCTGCTAGGACTGGAAGGGATAGTAAAAGTAGAATGGCAGTGATTATTACGGACCATACGAATAAGGGGTTTGGTATGTGATAGTGGTGGTTCATGTTGATAATTGTTGTAATAAGTTAATGCCAAGATTGATGAGCCCCTGTAAGTGAGTGAAAAAATAGTTAAGTCTACGGAGGCTCCGGCGTGAGCCAGATTTCCTGCTAAAGGGGGGTATACGGTTCATCCTGTGCCGGCCCCTGCCTCCACTATTGAGGAGGCAAGGAGGAGAAGAAAGGACGGGGGGAGTAGTCAGAAACTCATGATTTATAGGGAAGGCTATATCAGGGGCGTCCGATATTAAGGCACCATCAATTTCCGAAGCCTCCAATTATAATGGGTTTACTATGAAGACAATTATTACGAAGGCTATGGGCAAGTTAATACGTTATAGATTGGTCATCGCCTAGTAGGGTCCCTGGTTGACCAAGTTCTGCTCGAATTGAAAGGCTTAGGCTGTCTACTTAGCTGCCCAAGCCCAAAAAGGAGTAAAGGGTTACCGATATCTTATGGTTTTGTTGTACAGTCAACGGTTGATGAACATAGGTATTGGGTAAAATGGCTGAGTAAGTATTAGACTGTAAATCTAAAAGACGAAGGTTGAATCCTTCTTTTGCCAATGGTCCTGTGGTGAATTCTCATGTTAATTGCAAATTCAAAGGAGCAGCCTCACCCTGCCAGGACTTCTTCCGTTTCATAAAGAAAGGGAGGCAGTGGATGAAGCCAGTTGATTAGGGTATTTAGCTGTTAACTAAATTTTCGTGGGGTTAGAGCCCACCAATCTAGGGGAAGGATTTAGCTTAATTAAAGTAGTTGATTTGCATTCAATTGATGTAGGGTGGAGTCCTGCAGTCCTTATTATGCAGGAATTAAGTAGCGAGGTACTTTCTTAGAGCTTTGAAGGCTCTTGGTCTACTTAACCTAAATTCCTAGCTTAAGGTGGCAAAGGTTGGGGAGAGTGGAAGGGCTAGGGTGGATACCGTAATCAGGGGGTATAGAAAAGGGGTCTTTTTTATGGTTTGAGTTCGCCATATTATTTTTATGCTGTTAGTTGTAGGGAATGAGGTTAAGGATGTGGAGTATGTTAATCGTATGTAGAAGTAAAGGCTGAGTAAGGTTATTATGGTTATAAGTGCAGGGAAAATGATATTGTCATTTTTTGTGAGTTCTTGAATAATGATTCATTTGGGTAGGAAGCCCGTGAGTGGGGGTAACCCCCCTAGTGATAGGAGAGTGGCAAATATTATGGTGGTTATTATTGGGTTTTTGTTTCATAGGCGGGCTAATATTAGTGTGGTGGTATTTGATTTTAGGTAGAATATGGAGAATGTTGCGATTGTTAGTATTAGGTAAATGGTTAAATTTAGGATTGTTGCAGAGGGGTTATATATGAGGATAGTTGTCATTCAGCCTATGTGGGCGATGGAGGAATAGGCTAAGATTTTCCGTAGTTGCGTTTGATTAAGGCCTCCCCAACCCCCGAATAAGATTGATAAAAGGGCGAGGGCTAGTATTATGTTGAGGTTTATTGATTCGTATATTTGGAGTATAATAGAGATTGGGGCGAGCTTTTGTCATGAGAGTAAAATTATGCCTGAGAATAGGGGGGATCCTTGTGTTACTTCTGGCACTCAGAAGTGAAATGGTGCTAGGCCAAGTTTTATTGCTAGGGCGATGGTTATTATTGTGGAAGTAAGTTGGCTGGGGTTCTTTGTAATAGATCATTGTCCTGTGTTTGTCACATTGATGATGATGGCTATTATTAGTAGTATAGAGGCTGTTGCTTGTGTTAGGAAATATTTTGTGGCGGCTTCTGTTGATCGGGGATTTTTTTTTTTGGTTATTAAAGGGATAATGGTTAGCATGTTAATCTCTAATCCTGCTCAGATTAAGAATCAGTGGGAGCCGATTATTGTAAGTATTGTACCTATGAAGAGGGAGATTAAGATGAGGGTGGTGATGGGGATTTTATTAGTACGGGAAGGATGTGAACCAACATTTTCGGGGTATGGGCCCGATAGCTTGCTTAGCTGACCCTACTTTGGGTTTTAGAGTGTGGTGTAGCGGGTAGCACGAAGAATTTGAATTCTTAAGGGTAGGTTCAATACCTATGGCTCTAGAAATAAGAGTGTTTAAACCTCTATGGCTTACTCTATCAAAGTAATTCTTTGTCAGACATATTTCTATATATTTGGTGGGATAGTGGATAGTGAAATGGGTAGGGAGATATGTCATATTCATATGGCTAATGTTATTGGTAGAAAGTTTTTCATAGAAGATGTATTAGTTGATCATATCGGAATCGTGGGTATGATGCTCGTACTCATAGAAATGCTATGCTTAGGAGTAAAGTTTTAATGGTGAAGTTAGTTGTGAATGTCTCGGGTGAGAGGGTGTTGTGTGTTGTTCCTAGGAATAGGATGGTGGTTAGGGCATTTATTATAATAATGTTGGTGTATTCAGCTATGAAGAATAGGGCGAAGGGGCCTGCGGCATATTCAACGTTAAATCCTGAGACTAATTCAGATTCACCCTCTGTTAGGTCGAAGGGGCTCGATTTGTCTCTGCTAATGTAGAAATATATCATATTATGGCTAGTGGTCATGAGGGGATGAGTATTCATGTGTGTTCTTGGGCCGTATTAAGGGTATTTAGGGTGAATGAGCCACTTATTAGGAGAATTGATAAGAGAATAATAGCCATGGATACTTCATATGAGATTGTCTGTGCGACTGCTCGGAGGGCTCCGATGAGGGCGTATTTTGAATTTGAGGCTCATCCTGACCATAGGATTGAGTACACGGCTAGGCTGGATGTGGCTAGGATAAAAAGTAAGCCTATGTTTATATTAGCTAATGGGTAGGGGAGGGGGAGGGGGACTCATATGGTGAGAGCAATAGATAGAGCCAGTGTAGGTGCGATGATGTAAAGGGGTGTAAAGGATGTTAATGGTCGTAGAGGTTCTTTAGTAAAAAGTTTCATTGCGTCTGCAAAGGGTTGGAGTAGGCCGTGGGGGCCTACAATGTTGGGGCCTTTGCGGAGTTGCATGTAACCTAGAATTTTCCGTTCGATTAGTGTGAGGAATGCCATGGCCAATATAATAGGGATAATTAGAGAAAGTAGGTTAATTATAAGCATGCTGGTAAGGAGAGGATTTGAACCTCTGATTTTAAAGTTTTAAGTTTTATGCAGTTACCGGGCTCTGCCACCTTAACGAGCCCTGTTTTTGGGCAGGGTTGGTGGTAGTTTATTAGATTGAGATTTATTCATCTATTGTGCTGAAGGCACTTTGTATCGAGGTGGCCTTACCTCTCTTGTCCTTTCGTACTGGGAGAAGTGTTAAATAGATAGAAACCGACCTGGATTACTCCGGTCTGAACTCAGATCACGTAGGACTTTAATCGTTGAACAAACGAACCGTTAATAGCGGTTACACCATTAGGTTGTCCTGATCCAACATCGAGGTCGTAAACCCTATTGTCGATATGGACTCTAGAATAGGATTGCGCTGTTATCCCTAGGGTAACTTGTTTCGTTGATCAAAGTTAATTTGGGTCAATAGTTGATATTTGCTTTGACTGGTTATGTCTAAGTTAAAATCATTCGGAGGTTTTGTTATTCTCCGAGGTCACCCCAACCAAAATTTTTAACCCAGAGGACAAATTTGGTGGTTTTTAAGTGCTTAGTGAGTTTGTTTGGGTTAGTAAATTTAAGCTCCATAGGGTCTTCTCGTCTTATTGTTGTATTCCCGCCTCTTCACGGGAAGGTCAATTTCACTGATTGGAGATAAGAGACAGTTAAACCCTCGTGTGGTCGTTCATTCGAGTCCTTAATTAGAGAACAAGTGATTATGCTACCTTTGCACGGTCAGGATACCGCGGCCGTTAAACGAAAGTCACTGGGCAGACAGGGCCTCTAATATTGTTAATGCTAGAGGTGATGTTTTTGGTAAACAGGCGGGGTTTGTTTTTGCCGAGTTCCTTTTATCTCTTTAAATCTTTCCTTGAGTGCATGCCTGTGTTGGGTTAACAGTTATTGAGGTAAGTTTCTATTAGGTGTTTGGTTTTACCTCATTGTTAACTATCAGTGGGTATTCGGTCTGATATAAGCGTATGCCGGAGAACGGTGTTCTGTTACTTATGCTAACAGTGTCACTTCCATTGATGGATGGATTGGTCCAGTTGTGGGATGGGAGATAATGTTTAGTTTTGGGATTAAAGATTATTGTTTGTGTCGAGCTTGAACGCTTTCTTAATTGGTGGCTGCTTTTAGGCCTACCATGGGAGCTTGGGTTTTTACTCTCTAATTAAGGATTTCTCCTGGATCTAAAGAGCTGTCCCTCTTTAGAGTAACGTTTAAATTTACGTGGGGATTTAGTTTTCTTTGGGTAAATTTAAAGTTGAACTGAAATTCTGTTCTGGACAACCAGCTATCGCCAGGCTCGGTAGGCTTTTCACCTCTACTCATAGATCTTCTCACTATTTTGCGACATAGATGAGTGGGTTCTTAAAAATTGTCCATAAGTAGCTCGTCTGGTTTCGGGGGATTTTGCTGAAGTTCTCTTTGTAAAAGTGGTCTTGTTAAGTCATTATGCGAAAGGTACAAGGGGTGATCTTTGCTTTCTAGTACTTTAGATGTTCTTTCATCTTTCCCTTGCGGTACTGTTTCTATAGCGCCAGGTTAATTTTCTATCTCCTATACTAATAGCTATGTTGTGTGAATGTTTTAATTAATTTTTTGCGTGTTGTTTAGTTGGGTGGGAGTTTGGGCTAGTTTCGGTTCAAGGTGATCATGTAGATTGAGATCTTCTGGGTGTAAGCCGGATGCTTTGGGTTAAGCTACACCTTGATTACTCCAAGCACACTTTCCAGTATGCTTACCTTGTTACGACTTATCTCCTCTTGTGGTAGTTCATAGCTTAGTTGTAGTTATTTGATTTACTTGAGGAGGGTGACGGGCGGTGTGTGCGTGCTTCATGGCCCTATTCAACTGAGCTCTCTATTCTCAATTTACTTCTAAATCCTCCTTCGGCCTATTGAGTTTCATAGAGGTTGTCGTGCGGAATATTCTATATTTAGAAAATGTAGCCCATTTCTTCCCACCTCATAGACTACACCTTGACCTAACGTTTTTATACGGTTATGTTTGGGCTTACTTTAGGACCTTAGTAGGGTTTGCTGAAGATGGCGGTATATAGGTTGGATTGGCAAGGGGTGGTGAGGTTTATCGGGGTTTATCGATTATAGAACAGGCTCCTCTAGGGGGGTATAAAGCACCGCCAAGTCCTTTGAGTTTTGGGCTGTTGCCTATAGTACTCTGGCGAATAACTTTGTTTATTAGCCATTGGGGTTTACGGCTAGGCATAGTGGGGTATCTAATCCCAGTTTGGACCCTAGCTGTCGTGTGTTCAGGGTATTAAAACTACCTTCGTAGGTTATTTTTATTTTGGCCAGGGCTTTTTACGGCTTGGCTAAAGCTTAGTTTTAGTTCTAGTATCCTTAAACACGCTCAACGCCGGTAGGGCTATTAGCTTGGGTTAATCGTGTGGCCGCGGCGGCTGGCACGAGATTTGCCAACCCTGTTTGAATGAATGTAGTATAGCTTAGTCGAACTTTCGTTTATTGCTTAAGGTTAGTCACTGCTGTGTCCCGTGGGGGTGTGGTTTAGCAAGGCGTCATGAGCTACATGAGTTGTGTGCTTGATGCCCGCTCCTTTTGGTCAGTAGGGATCTGGAGGGCATTTTCACCGGGGCGTGGAAGCTTGCATGTGTAAGGCTACTAATAGCTAATAGTAAGGCTAGGACCAAACCTATGTGTTTATGGAGCTTTGCGGGCTCATCCAGGCATTTTCAATGCCTTGCTTTGCGGTAGTTTAAGCTACATCAACACAGTGACGCTTTTGTGAAAAAAGAGGCTAAAGTGCTATGTCAGTATTGGGGCTTTGTTTGTAACCTGTAAAATAAAAAGGTTACTTTTCTAGTTCAGAAAGCCTAAAAATTGGTTTAAAAATAGTGTTTTTAAAATTGATTTAATTGGGAGTTGGGCTAGGAGTCGTTTCTGGTGTAGTTATAGTTGGGTTGGGGGGGGGGGGCTCGGGCGGAGCCGAAAGCTTTTGTTTTTGGGGTTTGGCAAGAGCGATTTAGTTTCGGAGATTTTTTGCCCGGGGGGGGGGGGGGGGTTTGTGGTACTTATGCGTACGTTATGCGTATGCGTTATGGACGTATCGTATTGTTTAGCGTACGTTATCGTACTAGGCGTTATCGTTATGCGTACGTTATGCGTACGTTATGCGTACGTATGCGTACGTATTGCGTCGTACGTACGTTATGCGTACGTTATGCTGGTACGTTATGCGTTATGTCATTAGAGCATGAATTGATTAGCACCTTTAGTGATCAATATGTGGGTGAAGGGTGTACATGGTAAGTCCGACTACAACTGATGTTGTGAGTGCAAGCCGGGAGGCTATGCTGAGTCGATGCATCCCCAAAGTTAAAAGATACCAAATGCATGGTATTAGAGATATGCATGATCACGGTGAGGGTAGTAATTGACCCATCGAGATGTCTTATTTAAGGGGGTTAGTATGGGCGACTTTAAAGAGTATGGCCCTGAGGTAAGAACCAGATGCCAGGTATAGTTTCAGGTTAGGAACTCTTAGGTTCTTGGGCCCGGAGCAAGACGGGGGTGCATGTTGGGCGGGTTGTTGGTTTCTCGGGGTTTGGTGATCTAGCTAGGATTAATGGAGATGGAAAGGCATGTTGGTGTGAAAGGATTTGACTGGGATGTCTTATGTACGTTTGAAATGGGTGTACGTTATGTACAATTAAACGGGGATATGTACGTGCTTATATGCATGGGGTAGAGGTTGGGATGTACGATTATGCATACATGTATTATGTAAAATCAAGCATTAATAGTATATAATACATATTCATGGGGAGGTGCAAAGAATGCACGACGTACATAGGCTGGTTGATTTGGAACATGCCATGTTGTAAATTTTGTTTTGTCCGAGGAATTTAGTACTGACATGGCACGGGGTGTTTGGGTATCTTCTTAAAACAAGGAGTAGTTTAAAAGAATTTCAGCTTTGGGTGCTGAAGGTGAAGCGGAGTGTTTTCTCCTTGAGTTGTCCTAGGGGGAGGGGTCCGCCATTTTTGGTTTACAAGACCAAAGTAATGAAATAACTACGAGGACTCTTCATTTGAGTATTTTGTTTTCGATTAGGCTTGTCATTGGTATTAGAATAATGATAATGGAAAAGTATAGGATGGAGGCTGCTTGACCAATGAGGATGAAGGGGTGTTCTACGGGTTGTCCTCCGATTCATGTGAGGGTGAGGAGATCTGTGGTTAGGATTGGCTTATGGGCGGAAGGCTATGCTTCGTTGTTTGGCTGTATGAAGTAGGGGATGCAGGTGAGGATTAGAATGGATAGGACGAGGGCTAGTACGCCTCCTAACTTGTTAGGGATGGATCGCAAGATCGCGTATGCAAATAGGAAGTACCATTCTGGTTTAATGTGGGGTGGGGTATTAAGGGGGTTAGCGGGGGTGTAGTTGTCTGGGTCTCCTAAGAGGTCGGGGAAGAATAGGTGTAGGGTTATGAGGAAAAGTAAGAGAAGGGTCAAGCCTAAGATGTCTTTTGTTGTGTAGTAGGGTGGAATGGGATTTTGTCGGAGTTTGAGGAAATTCCTGATGGGTTGTTGGATCCTGATTCGTGGAGAAAGAGAAGATGGGTTGTTGCGAGGGTTAAAATGGTGAAGGGTAGGATAAAGTGGAAGGCGAAAAATCGTGTTAGGGTAGCTTTGTCGACGGAGAATCCTCCTCAGATTCATTCTACTAAACTGGTTCCGATATAGGGGGTTGCTGAAAGTAAGTTTGTGATTACGGTGGCCCCTCAGAAGGATATTTGTCCTCATGGGAGGACATAGCCTATAAATGCTGTTGCTATCACTGTAAGTAGGAGAATGATTCCGATGTTTCAGGTTTCTAAGTAGGTGAATGATCCGTAGTACAGGCCACGTCCTGTGTGGATGAATAGGCAGAGAAAAAATATTGATGCTCCGTTGGCATGAAGATATCGAATGATTCAGCCATAATTTACGTCTCGGCAAATGTGGGAGATGGAGGAGAATGCGGATGTTGTATCGGATGTATAGTGCATAGCGAGGAATAACCCAGTTAAGATTTGTAGGATTAGGCAGGTGCCTAGGAGAAATTTAAATTTAAAATTATTAATGATTTTGATTAGAGTGGGGTTTTTCGAATGTTGGTCATTAAAGTTCTTGTAGTTGAATACAACGATGATTTTTCATGTCGTATGTCATGGTTAAAGTCCATGCAGGAACTATGATATACACTGTGTTTTTGTTAAGTGTTATTCTTGTTTTGGGCTTTGTAGGTTTTTCTTCAAAGCCTTCCCCTATTTATGGGGGTTGGGGTTTGGTTGTTAGTGGTGGGGTTGGTTGCATAATTATTTTAAGTTTTGGGGGTTCATTTATGGGCTTAATGATGTTTTGATTTATTTAGGGGGGATGCTTGTAGTATTTGGGTATACTACGGCGATGGCTACTGAGGAGTATCCTGAGGTTTGAGGGTCTAGTGCTGTTGTTTGGGGTGCTTTGTTGTTAGGTTTTGTTATGGAACTATTTGTGGTTATATGGATGATGGGCTATGGAAAGGTGGGCTTTGTTATTGATTTTAAGAGTTTAGAAGATTGGATAAATTTTGAAGGGGAAATGGTTGATATTTTTCGGGGGATTGTATAGGGGTGGCTGCATTGTATGATTATGCTAGTTGGATATTGGTGATTGCTGGTTGATCTTTATTTATGGGATTTTCATTGTGATTGAGATTACACGGGGTTGTTAAATGGTTAGGAGGGTTGTGAGGAGAAGTGAAGTGAGGAGGGAGAGGAAATAGAGTTTAATTAGGCCTTTTTGGTTGGAAGTGGTAGTTGATGAAGCAATTTGTAGGTGGGACAGGGCTTTTGGTATTGCTTTTTCCAGTCAGGTTAAGTCTAGTAGAAGTGATGCTATGTTTTGGCTTAAGGTTAGTTTGTAATGGGGTATTAGTCGGTGTATGGTTATGGGGAAGAATCCTAGTTGGGTTGAAAATTTGAGCAGAGGGGAGGGTTTGTTGAGTTTGAGGTTATAGGTGATGGTATTTAACTCTATTGCTAGAGAGAATCCTAGTGCAGTTATAGTAAGAGCCAGGATTTTTAGGTGAGGGGTATTGTTTTTAGGAGGCCTCCTATTTTTCGGATGTCTTGTTCGTTGTTTAAGTTATGGATAATGGACCCAGAACATATAAATAACATAGCTTTGAAGAATGCGTGGGTACAGATGTGGAGGAATGCGAGGTGTGGCTGGTTAATGCCTATTGTGACTATTATTAGGCCGAGTTGGCTGGAGGTGGAAAATGCTACGATTTTTTTGATGTCGTTTTGTGTTAGGGCACAGATTGCTGTGAATAGTGAAGTTATGGCCCCTAGACATAGGGTTAATGTTTGGATGGTTTTGTTGTTTTCTGCTAAGGGGTAGAATCGAATTAGCAGAAATACTCCTGCTACCACTATGGTGCTAGAGTGGAGTAGGGCTGAGACGGGAGTAGGGCCTTCTATCGCTGATGGTAATCAGGGGTGTAATCCAAATTGGGCGGATTTGCCGGTGGCTGCTAGTAGTAGGCCAATTAGTGGGAGGGTATCGGGGTTTGGTTGAGTATAAAGATTTGTTGGAGGTCTCATGTGTTTGAATGTATTAGGAATCATGCTATAGTTAAGATGAAACCGATGTCTCCGATACGATTATATAGAATTGCTTGGAGGGCTGCGGTGTTTGCGTCTGTGCGTCCATGCCATCAGCCAATTAGTAGGAATGATATGATACCAACACCCTCTCATCCGATGAATAGTTGGAATAGATTGTTGGCAGTGACCAGAATTATTATGGTAATGAGGAATAACATAAGGTATTTAAAGAATTGGTTAATGTAGGGGTCGTTGCTTATATATCATATTGAGAATTCTATAATTGATCATGTAATGAATAATGCTACTGGAATAAAAACTACTGAGAAGTAGTCTAATTTGAAGCTTATGGTTAATTTTAGTGTTTGGATTGTGACTCAGTGTCAGTTGGAGATGATTGCTTCCTGTCCTGAGTTGATGAATAGTAGGGTTGGAATAAGGCTGATAGTAAAGGCGTATGAAATAGATGTTTTTATGTAGTAAGGGTAATAGTCTTTTGTGTGTGTCTTAGTTATAACTAGTACTATAGGTGTTATTAAGATGATCAGTGAGGTCAAAGATGGGGTGTGAAAGGGGTTTATTACTTTTATTTGGAGTTGCACCAATTTTTTGACTCCTAAGGCCAACGGATTACTACTATCCTTTAAAAGTTGAGGAAGCCATAGTTTTATGTATGGTTGCAGGAATTAGCAGTTCTTGCGTTCTTTCTCGGTAAATAAGGAGTGATGAGCTTCTATTGTTAGATTCACGGTCTAATGTTTTATTTAAACTATATTTACAGTATGTGGGTCCTAAAATAGCTTTGGGGTTTAGGGAGAGTAATAAAAGGGGGGTATTTGTATTGATTTTTAGGTGTTTTCTCGTGTAAAGGAGGGTTTGATATTATGTGTGTGGTATGTGATTTTTCCTCGTTGTGTTATGGTCAGTATATATATAGAGAAAAGGGCCGTGATGAGCACGTTTAAGCCTGTTAGAATGATTGTGAAGTTTGATCATGAAAAGGTTGTTATGATTACAAAGAGCTCTCCGATTAAATTAATGGAGGGTGGTAGGGCTAGGTTTGCTAAGCTGGCTAATAGCCATCATGTTGCTATGAGGGGGAGTAGTGTTTGAAGGCCTCGGGCTAGTAGTATGGTTCGACTATGGATGCGTTCGTAGTTTGAATTTGCGAGGCAAAATAGTAATGAGGATGTGAGGCCGTGGGCGATTATTAGGGTTGTTGCTCCTATAAAGCTTCATGGTGTTTGGATGAGAATTGCTATGGTGACCATAGCTATATGGCTTACTGAAGAGTAAGCGATTAGTGATTTTAGGTCTGTTTGTCGGAGGCAGATTGAGCTGGTTATGATTATGCCTCAAATGCATAGCATTAGGAAGGGGTAGATTATGTGTTTTGTCAGGGTTCAAGGATTGAAGTGATTCGTATTATGCCATATCCCCCTAGTTTTAATAGTACTGCTGCAAGGACTATCGAACCGGCAATAGGGGCCTCTACGTGGGCTTTGGGTAATCATAGGTGGAACCCATACAGGGGTATTTTGACCATGAATGCTATGATGCATGCTATTCAGAGAAGGGTATTGGATCAGGAGTTAGGTAGTTCTTTGAGTCATAGGAGAAGCGTTGGAAGGTTTAGTGAGCCTAAGGTTTTATAGGTGTAAATAAGTGCTACGAGTAAGGGTAAAGATCCTGTTAGTGTGTAGAATAAGAAATATAGTCCGGCGTTTAGGCGTTCTATTTGGTTCCCTCAGCGGGTAATGAGGATTAAGGTGGGGATCAGTGTGGTTTCAAAGAGAATGTAGAATAGGGCCAGTTCTGTGACTGTGAATGTTATGATTAAAGACAGTTGGAGTGTGATTAGTGCGGAAATATACAGTTTTTTTCGTGGTAAGGGTTCTTTAGTGAGGTGGAATTGACTAGCTATAATCATGAGAGGTAGCAGTCATGCTGTGAGGATTAAAAGGGGGGTTGAAAGGGGTCAGAGAAGAAAGTTAAAGAGAAGTTGGTGTTGTTGGTTTGGTTTAGGAGTAGGAGGGTGGTGAGGCTAATAACTAAACTGTATGAAGTAGTGTTGATTCAAAGTATTAGGCTATTGGAGTATCAAGTTAGTGGGAGGAGTATGATTGTTGGTACAATGATTTTTAACATTGGAGGAGGTTGAGGTTTTGGACGTAATCTAAGCCGTAAGTATTTGATACTGTTACTAATAAGGCTAGGCCTGCAGCGGCTTCGCAGGCTGCGAAAACTAGCAGGATAATAGGTAAAGTGGAGGACAAATTATAGTGAAGGTTGAGAGTTGAAAGGGTGGTGAGGATGAATATGGATAATATTGTGCCTTCTAGACATAGTAGTGATGATATTAGATGGGAGCGAAATATCAGTACCCCTAGTAAGGCTGTAGTAAAGGCTAGGGAGAGGTTGATAGAAATTAAGGGCATGTTAGTAATTATGGGTGGACCATAGTTAAATGAGTCGAAATCATTTGTTTTAGTTTAAACTAATTACCATATTCTGCTCATTCTAGTCCCTTTTGAAGTCACTCATAGGTTAAACCTAGAGCTAGGATTATAATTAGAATTATGGCTATCGTAAATATTAGTTTTAGGTTTGTTGTTTGGGTTGCCCAGGGTAGGGGGGAAAATTTGAGGAGAAGTGAATCGAA
>JAKFHU010001183.1:0-11304 GCA_023783475.1 Daubentonia madagascariensis | reverse complement strand
GTCCAAGTGGCATAACACTGGTAGGAAGCAGCATGCAGGTTTGTTTGGACAGACTCCTGTGCACAAAGAGTGACAAGGATATGCACCTTTAAAGGACTGTGTTCTGGTGTCTTCCGAGAGTCACTGGTGCATCTCTAACTCTACTGGGGAACAAGGGCAATTGTGTAGAAATGGGTTACGGAGAATATAAAGATTCAGACAACTGAGAAAAACTCTGGTCCAGAAAGAAAACAGCCAGATGGACCGTTTTCTACAGGATTCCTTACCTCTGTGTCTGCAAGCATTCTATTCAGTTTGTTTCCCCACACTGCCATACGTCACATGCAAATGAATCCTTTAACCCAAGGAGTGTGTTTTGGTTGTAGGCGAAGAGACAAGGTAACATTTCTAACGTTCTCCATGGTAAAGAAGGGAATTTTTGTGCTCTTCGGGTTAATGGCAGACATAAAGACCTTTCAGTGGGCAACACTTCTATTCCCCGAAACAAAGCAGCCAGATAGCGACTTTTGTATAGGTCTGCTTAACGCTTTGTATGGAAGTAGTTTATACGGGTGTTATCACGTGCTTCCATCCATTGAAGGAGGGAAGAGGACACGCACCTGTAGAGAGTGCAGTGTGTCGACTTGAATTCCCAGAGTCACTGGCACCATGTCTAAGCTTCTAAGATTTGGAAAAAGTGGGTTAACAGAGAATATTAAGTTTTTCAACTGAAAACAACTCCATTCAGGGAGACCAATGAGCCAGACGTTCAGGTGTGAACAGGAGTGCCTAATTCTGTGTACGGAAGCATTCTATACAGTTTATGTTCCCGTGCTTCCATCGGTATCAGAAGTCCCATAAAGATGCGTCTTTTCGGCATTGTATAGGGTCTTGGTTGTAGACCCTCTTTTTCCGGTAACATATCTTATGCTTTCCATGGAGAACAAGGGAAATTTTGTATAAGCGGGTTACTGTAGAACACAGTGATGATTCCAGTGGAAATGCTTCTATTCAGTGAAAAAATGCAGATAATGGACTGTGTGTACTGCAGATGACACTTCTATTCACAGCTTGCGCTAAAGTGTCACAGCATGCCGTAGGACATACCCTGTTAGTGTAACCGGAGTTGCACATCAGCCTGTGTTCAGATACTAGATGTTTCCTGGAAGCTTCTTCCTAAAGAAGAGGTAATATTCTTGGTACAGTACGCTTTCCTGCGTCTGAAGGATTACTGCTGTTTCAGAGATCCGTATCAAAATAACAGGTGCTTTCGAAGTGTACCATATTTCAGTGGCTTCCGGAGTGGCTGAAACATGTCTAAGTTCTAGTGGAGTAGTGCCAGGTAAGCTAAATCTGTGTATGGAACCGTTCATACAGCTCCTTGTCATTGCTTCCGTCAGTAAAAGAACTGAATGAACAGGCACTTACAATTATGGATTCCTGTTGGAATCCCAGAGTCACGGCGAAGACGATAAGCCTCTGAGAGGAGAACAACGTCAATTGTATCCACGTGGTTAAAGAGAATAGAAAGTTCATCCAACTAGGAAAACAAGACTCACTGAGAGGAATCAGTCAGGTGTTCCGTTGTTTACAACATTCCGTAATTCTGTGCACAGAAGCGTCACATACCATCTGAATGCACACGCTTCCAACCCTAAGAGAAGTCACCTAGCTGCACATCCTATAGAAAGCGAACAATGTTTTGGTTAACAACAAAGACGCAATGGTAGCATAGTTAAGTTTCTACAGGGAAAAAAAGGGAAGATTTGACATAAGCGGTTAATGGAGAATATGAAGATCCTTCGATAAAAACACTTCCATTCAAAGAAAGGAAGCAGCAAGATATTGAGTTTTGTACAGGAATGCTTAACCCTGAGAAGGGAAGCGTTCTATACAATCTGTTTTCACAGGCTTCCCAAAGGAAAGCTGATTCAGAAGAAAAACAAAGACGTTTCCTGTGAAAGCCCTTCTATTCGCTGAAAGACAAAGGCTCGAGGGTAGAGTTTTGCACAGGCACGCTTCCATCTGTCTACGGAAGCATCATACACCGTCTGATCTCGCATGCGTTGACCAATAAAAGGAGTGACAAGTACATGCAGCATTAGCGTTAGACAGGGCACCGCTTGCCGGCAGGGTTCCCAGTGTCACCGGGAACATCTCGAAACTCGGCAGTGGGAAACAAGGGCTGTTTCCTAAGAAGTGGGTTATTGGAGAGGGTAACGGTCATTCCACTGAAAAGAACGCTATCCCTGAAAGAAATCAGCTAGCTGTTCAGGGTGTGAAATTTGTATAAGTCTTTCTGTGAAAGCATTACGTACACTTTGCTTTCCTGTGCTGCCATCAAGAAAAGAAGTCCCAAGCACGTGTACCTTTCGAATGGGTACTGTGTTCCCCTTGGATTGCCGGAGTCGCTGGCATGATTGCTAAGCTTCTGAGGGGAGAACGAGGGTGTTCTTTTAAAGAGCGGGTTAACGTTGAATGGAAAGTGCCTTCGACGAGAAGAAAACGCAGTTCGCCGAAGGAAAACAGCTGGGTTGGCAGCTGCGGCGAGGACCCGCTTTACGCGGGTACGGACCTATATACCATAGTTTGGTGTCACGTTCTTCCTCAGCGATGGGGTCTCTAGATTGCATCTTCAGAAGTGTCCTGTCTTTTGGTTGTCGTCTGAGAAACACTAGACCATCCTAGTGTCTGAGAAACACTAGTACCATTTCTGAGGTGGAGGAGGAACAGAACAGGAGGAAGTTCCTCATGCGCAGGCAAACAGAAAATCTAAGATGTTTCAAGTGAAAACACGTCGTTCACTGACAGGAAGCGGCTGAGCCTCGGTTGGCTCCACGTAAGCTGGACCCTGTGTGTGGAAGCATGCATCCAGTTCGATTTCATATGCTTCCCTCAGCCAAAGAAGTGCCGAGGACACGCATCTGTAGAAGTTGTAGGTTTTCTGGTTGGAAACCCAGAGTCACTGAGAAGACAGCTAGGCTTGTGAGAGGAGAACAAGGTCAATTGCATCAACCATGGGTTAATGGAGAGAGCAAGGTCATTCAACGGAGGACAAACTCGATTCACTCGGGGAAATCGGCTAGATACTCAGCTGCGTGCACGGTTGCTTGACGCTCTGTATGGAAGCATTCTAGAGAGTTTGTGTCCACACGCTTCCATCAGTGAGAGCACTCGCACCTTGGAGGAAGCGTACAGTGTTTTGGTGGATGACACAGACGCAAGGTTCGCATACCTCAGGTTCCCAGGAGAGAAGATGGGAAGGTTTCAAATATGCGGGTGGATGGAGGATAGAAAGATCGTTCAGGGCAAACCCTTCCGTTCACTGCCGAGAAGCAGCAAGATATTAAGTTTTGGACAGGTATGCTCTACCTTGAGTGCGGGAGCTTGTGTACCGTTTCTTTTCACAGGCTTCCCAAAATAAAAGTTGGGACATGCCCTGCACCTCTAGAAAGTGGACTGTGTTTTCTGTGAATTCCCAGAGTCACTGGTGACATTTATATTCACTGAAGTGATGCACCTAGGCGTTCCCTTGTGTTCAAGATGGCTTGCCTCTGTGTCTGGAAGCAGTACACAGAGTTTGTTGTCCCATGCTTCCATAAATAAAGGAGGTCACCTAGACATGCATCTTTTAGGAAAGGTACTGTGTTTCTCTGGTAGCCCAGATTCACTAGGAATATTTCTAAGCTGATAACTGGAGAAGAAGGGCAATTTCCTACCAACTGGGTGAATGGAGAATAGAAAGAGGTTTCAACGGAAAACAATTCAATTCACTGATAGAAAGCAGCTAGACGTTCCGTTGTGTACAGCTTTCCTTAATTCTGTGTATGGAAGCATGATATGCGGTTTCTTTCACAGGCTTCGGTAAGTAACAGAAATCACAGAGAGGTGCTCCTTTGAAGACGTGCACTGCACTGCGTTCTGGTGGTAGGACCAGAATCTCTGGTAACACTTCTAAGCTCCTAAGTGGAGAAGAAAGACATTGTGGTAGCCGGTGGGTAATTGGACTATAGAAAGATGTTTCAAAAGAAAGCATTTCTACTGTCTAACAGAAAGCAGCTAGAAGTTCAGGAACAGATTAGCTTACATCATGGAGGAGTTGGGTGTCCTTCCAGCCTGGGAATCCAGAATGTTTGAATTCTCGAGGAAACAGTCGGATGAGGAACATTTTGGAGCGGAATCACTGTTTTGGGAAAAGTCGCACAGGCGTGACTGAGTTGCAGTGTGAGCAAGATTCCCTATCAGAGCTTGAGTTCCAAGTGGCATGAAGGGCTTTTTGCAGCTAGCAGGAAAAGGAGACTACAAAGAGTTTCAAGTGAAAACAGTTGTATGCACTGAAGTGAAGCAGCTAGGTGTTCAGTGTGGTCAGGTGACTTAACGGTGTCTATGAACGCTTCTAATAGAGTTTCTATTCACCGCTCTAAGTAAAAGAGGTCACATACACATGCACCTCTCCAGAAGTGTACCGTGTCTTGACCGTACACCCGGAATCACTGGTATCATAGCTAAGCTTCTACAAGGGCCATTTTGTAAATAGCACGGAAAATAGATGTCTCACGCGAAAACACTTCATTCAGCCAAAACAGAGCAGTGAGAACTTCCATATGCTGCCTGTTTGCGTAACTCTGGACTACGGCAGCAGAACGTACTCTTTGCTCCCACCTTCTTCCCTATGTGAAAGAAGTGGCACAGAGATTCATCTTGGAGGACACGTACCTTTCCCTAGTAAATCCAGTTCTTCTGGCAATACTTCCAAGCTTGGAAGGGCAGAAGAAGGACACAGCCATAGCAAGGAGGTATTTTGAGAATGTAAAGATATTTCAAATGAACAAAAACTTGTATTTACTGACATGAAGCAGCTAGGTGTTCACTTCTGCTCAGGACTGCTGAATCTTGGGTATGAAAGCAGTATATATAGTTTTTGCAACTGGATTGTGTCATTGAAAGAAGTCACCTATACAGGCATCTCTTAGGAAGCGGACTGGGTTTCTTAGGCACACGCAGATTCACTGGTAACATTTCTCCGCTTGTAAGTGGAGAAGGAGGGCAATGTCACAAAACGCACGTGAATGGAGAGTGTAAGGATGCTTCAAGTGAAAACACTTCTTTCCTTCCTGAAAGAAAGCAGCGGAAGGTCCCTTTGTACAGGTTTGCATAACTCTGTGTAGGGAGCAGGATATAGCTTTGGCCTGAACGTGCATCCGTAATAAAGAAGGAACCTAGCGATGCATCTTGTAGGATGCCAAAGATGTTTCTCTTACGCAAACAGATTGCATTTTAATGATTCAAAGCTTGTAAGTGGAGAAGAAGAGCTTTCTGTAGCAAACAGGTAAATGGAGAACATAAAGATGTTGCCAAGGAAAACTCCTCTATTCACCGAAGTGAAGCATCTAGGTGTCCACTTGAGCTCAGGTTTCCTTAACTCTGTGCTTGGAAGCATCATATAGAGTTTGTTTTCACGTGTTTTCACGAGGAATGGAAGTCACGTAGACTTACCTATTTTAGACAATCTACTGTGTTTCATCTATAGACCCAGATTCACTGGAACATTTCTAAGCTTCTAAGTGAGAAGAAGGGCAACTTTTGGAAGCAGGCTGATGGAAAACATAAAGATGTCTCAAGTGAAAACACTTCTGTTCCGTGAAAGAAAGCAGCTAGGTATTCAGGGGTTTGCTTAATTCTGTGTTGCAATCCATTAAATACAGTCTGTTTTCCCAGGCTACCCTAAATAAGACAAGTCAAATAGAGGTGCATCTTCTAGGCTGGGTACTTCATTTCGATTGTGGAACCCAATTCTCTAGTCATACTCGTAAGCTTCTAAGAGGAGAAGAAGGACATTTTCTCGGCGAGAGGGTGATTTGACCATATAAAGGTACTTCACACGGAAGCACTTCCATTCTTGGTCAGAAAGCTGCTGGACGATCCTTGGTGTCCAGGTGAGCTTAGCTCTGTGTATGGAAGCAGTCGGTACAATGTAGTCACACGCATCTTTCAGAAAAAGAAGTCACATAGACTGTGAACTGCGTTTGGAGTGTAGAGCAAGATTCACCTATGATAGCCACTAGTTCTAAGTGGAGAAGAAGGGCGTTTGTGTAGCTAGCTGTGAAATTGAGAATATGAAGTTGTTTCAAGTGAAAGCCCTTCCGTTTACTGAAAGAACACAGCCAGGTGTTCACATGGGTACAGGTTGCATAAGTCCGTGTCTGGAAGCAGTGTATACTCTCTGGTCTCACGTGCTTCCAGAAGTAAAAGCAGTCATACACAGATGCAGCATTTAGGACACGTCCTACCTTTTGACTCGAGACCAGGTTCTCGGGCGATTCTTACAGCCTTGTAAGTCTATAAGAAGGGCATATTCCTAGGAAGCAGAAAAATGGAGACTAGAAAGACGTTTTGAATGAAAACACTTCTAATCTCTGAGAGAAAGCAGCTAGATGCTCAGAGGTGCAGAGGTTAGCTTAACTCTGTATGGAAGAAGAATATAGAGTTTGTACTCACACGCGTCCATGAGGAAACTAAGTCACCCAGACATGCATCCGTTAGGAGCTGTACTGTGTTTCTTTTGGAGTCCCAGATTGACTGGCAACATTTCTGACCTTCTAAGTGGAGAAGAAAAGCAATTTCACAAGAAGCAAGTCAAGGGAGAATAGAAAGAGAAATATAAAGTGAAAATATTTTTATTCCCCGAAAGATAGCTGCTGCGTGTTTATGGTGTACGGATTGGCTTAGCTCTGTGAATAGAAGCAGCACTTACACTTTGTACCCACAAGTTTCCTTTAGTACAACACAGCAAACCGAGATGCCTCTGTTAGGATGTGTAGCGCATTTGGAGTGCAGAGCCGTATTTGGCTATGACAGTTGCCATTTCTGAGTGGGGAAGAAGGGCGTTTTTGCAGCTACTTGTGTAATTGAGATTACAGAGGTGTTTCGAGTGAAAATACTACTCTTCACTGAAGGAAAGCAGAGAGACGTTCACATGTCTACAGGTTTGCCTAACTCTGCGTACGAAAGCAGTATATAGTCTATGACTCCATGAGCGAAAGAGGTAACTCAGAGTTGCCTCTTTTCGGACCTGCACTGCAAATCACTAGAAGAACCAGACTGTTTGGAAACACTCCATACTTCCATCAGTCCCAGAAGTCAGAAGGACACGCACCATTAGGTAAGGTACTGTGTTTCTGTTGGATCCCTGGCATCACTGGTAACATTACTAACCTTCTGCTTGGCGAACAAGGGCCATTTTGTGAGAATTGAGATACCGGAGACTATAAAGGTTATTCAAGTTAAAACAACTGTGTCACGAACAAATTACCGAGCAGTTCAGTTGTGCACAAGTCGGACCAGCTCTCCTAATGGAAGCGTTTGTTTTCAAATGCTTTCCTCAGTGAAAGACGGAACATAGCGATGCTTCCTGTCGAGCATAAAAGTCAGTTCGGTTGTCGAACCAAATTGTCCGCTAATACTTCTAAGCTTCTAAGTAGGGAACACAGGGAATTTCACAAATATCCACTAATAGGACAGTATAATGGTTTTGTCGAAAATCACTCCCCTCTGAGAGAAAGCAGCTGGTGATAGCTGGCATCGGATCCCTTCACTCTGTGTACGGAAGCCCTAGGCACAGTTTCTTTTCAAGCCTCCATCAATAAAGAAGTCACAAGGACATGCACCTCAGGGAATACTACTATGTTTGCGTTGATCCAAAGTCCTTGGAACGTTACTCAGCTTCCAAGTGCAGAAGAAGGGAAATTGTGGAAGAAGTGGATTAATGAAATATAAAGGTTATTCCACTGAAAACAACTTATTCCAGAAAGAACACAGCTACACGTACAGTTGTGTACAGGATATTAAATTCTGTATTGGACGCATATATACAGATAGTTTCGCAGCTTCCATCAGTCAAGGAGCCCATAAGACGGGCATCTTTTGGCGTGTTCCATGTTTTGGTTGGCAGACCCAGATTCACGGTAACCTCTGGAGCCTCCTTGGTAAAGAAGGGACTTTGCCAGACAGCTTTAAAGGAGTACGAAAGATGTCTCAAGGGAAAAAACTGAAAGAGAACAGCTAGATACTCAGTTTGGACAGGACGCAAACCTGTTTGGAACATTCTCAAATCTGTTTGGCATGCTTCCATACGTAAAAGAAGTCACATAGAGATGCATCGTATGGACGTTTGCACCTTTTGGGGAAGAACCAGTCGTAAATTGTTAAGGGCAGAAGAAAAGGGCATTTTAGTAACAAGGGGGTAAATGGACGTAACGATGTTCCATTTGAAAACACTTATACTCACAGAAGGGAAGCAGCTAGGTGTTCATTAGTGTCCAAGGTGGCATGACACTGTGTATGGAAGCAGCATGCAGAGTTTGTTTGGACATACTCCTGTCCACAAAAGAAGTGACAAGGATATGCACCTTTAGAAAGGGTACTGTGTTCTTGATGTCTTCCGAGATCACTGGTAGCATCTCTAAGCTTCTACTTGGGGAACAAGGGCAATTGTGTAGAAAGTGGGTTAACGGAGAATATAAAGATCAGACAACTGAGAAAAACTCTAGGTCCAGAAAGAAAACAGCCAGATGGACCGTTTTCTACAGGATTCCTTACCTCTGTGTCTGCAAGCATTCTATTCAGTTTGTTTCCCCACACTGCCATACGTCACATGCAAATGAATCCTTTAACCCAAGGAGTGTGTTTTGGTTGTAGGCGAAGAGACAAGGTAACATTTCTAACGTTCTCCATGGTAAAGAAGGGAATTTTTGTGCTCTTCGGGTTAATGGCAGACATAAAGACCTTTCAGTGGGCAACACTTCTATTCCCCGAAACAAAGCAGCCAGATAGCGACTTTTGTATAGGTCTGCTTAACGCTTTGTATGGAAGTAGTTTATACGGGTTGTTATCACGAGCTTCCATCCATTGAAGGAGGGAAGAGGACACGCACCTGTAGAGAGTGCAGTGTGTCTGACTTGAATTCCCAGAGTCACTGGCACCATGTCTAAGCTTCTAAGATTTGGAAAAAGTGGGTTAACAGAGAATATTAAGTTTTTCAACTGAAAACAACTCCATTCAGGGAGACCAATGAGCCAGACGTTCAGGTGTGAACAGGAGTGCCTAATTCTGTGTACGGAAGCATTCTATACAGTTTATGTTCCCGTGCTTCCATCGGTATCAGAAGTCCCATAAAGATGCGTCTTTTCGGCATTGTATAGGGTCTTGGTTGTAGACCCCTCTTTTTCCGGTAACATATCTAATGCTTTCCATGGAGAACAAGGGAAATTTTGTACTAAGCGGGTTACTGTAGAACACAGTGATGATTCCAGTGGAAATGCTTCTATTCAGTGAAAAAATGCAGCTAGATGTGCAGTTCTGTACAGGTTCTCAGAAGTCTGCGCACGAAAGCATTAGATGCGCTTTTTTACCACACGCTTAGATCAGTAAAGGAGGTCACAAGGGCACGCACCTTAGAAAGGGGGGGGGGGGGGGGGGGGGGAAAAAAAAAAAAAAAAAAGTCGATGAATGGAGAATCTACAGGTTCTTCAACAGAGAAAAAACACTACTCGCTGAAAGAAATCAGCTAGATGTACTGCGGGGTACAGATAACTGGACTGTGTGTACTGCAGCATTGAACACACTTTCTATTCACATGCTTGCGTCATAAAAGGATGTCACATAGACATGCCTGTTTAGGACATACCCTGTGTTTTAGTGGTAGACCGAGAGCGTTGCTACCATTTCTAAGGTTCCACATGGAAAAGAAGAAAAGTGTGTTGGAATCAAATGAACGGAGAATACTAAGATGTTTCCCTGGAAAGCTCTTCTATTCCCTAAAAGAAGAGAGGTAGATATTCAGTTGTGTACAGGTACGCTTTTCCCTGCGTCTGGAAGGATTACATCAGCCTGTTTTCAGATGATTCCGTCAATCAAAGAAATAACAACGGCGTGCCTTTCTAGAAAGTGTACCATATTTCAGTTGGCTTCCCGGAGTGGCTGAAACATGTCTAAGTTCTAGGTGGAGTAGTGCACAGGTAAGCTTAAATCTGTGTATGGAACCGTTCCATACAGCTCCTTGTCATCTGCTTCCGTCAGTAAAAGAACTGAATGGAACAGGCACCTTTACAAATTATAGGATTTCCTGGTTGGAATCCCAGAGTCACGGCGAAGACGGATAAGCCTCTGAGAGGAGAACAACGTCAATTGTATCCACCGTGGGTTAAAAGAGAATAGAAAGTTCATCCAACTTAGGAAAAACAAGACTCACTGAGAGGAATCAGTCAGGTGTTCCGTTGTTTACAACATTCCGTAATTCTGTGCACAGAAGCGTCACATACCATCTGAATGCACACGCTTCCAACCCTAAGAGAAGTCACCTAGCTGCACATCCTATAGAAAGCGAACAATGTTTTGGTTAACAACAAAGACGCAATGGTAGCATAGTTAAGTTTCTACAGGGAAAAAAAGGGAAGAATTTGACATAAGCGGGTTAATGGAGAATATGAAGATCCTTCGATAAAAACACTTCCATTCAAAGAAAGGAAGCAGCAAGATATTGAGTTTTGTACAGGAATGCTTAACCCTGAGAAGGGAAGCGTTCTATACAATCTGTTTTCACAGGCTTCCCAAAGGAAAGCTGATTCAGAAGAAAAACAAAGACGTTTCCTGTGAAAGCCCTTCTATTCGCTGAAAGACAAAGGCTCGAGGGTAGAGTTTTGCACAGGCACGCTTCCATCTGTCTACGGAAGCATCATACACCGTCTGATCTCGCATGCGTTGACCAATAAAAGGAGTGACAAGTACATGCAGCATTAGCGTTAGACAGGGCACCGCTTGCCGGCAGGGTTCCCAGTGTCACCGGGAACATCTCGAAACTCGGCAGTGGGAAACAAGGGCTGTTTCCTAAGAAGTGGGTTATTGGAGAGGGTAACGGTCATTCCACTGAAAAGAACGCTATCCCCTGAAAGAAATCAGCTAGCTGTTCAGGGGTGTGAAATTTGTATAAGTCTTTCTGTGAAAGCATTACGTACACTTTGCTTTCCTGTGCTGCCATCAAGAAAAGAAGTCCCAAGCACGTGTACCTTTCGAATGGGTACTGTGTTCCCCTTGGATTGCCGGAGTCGCTGGCATGATTGCTAAGCTTCTGAGGGGAGAACGAGGGTGTTCTTTTAAAGAGCGGGTTAACGTTGAATGGAAAGTGCCTTCGACTGAGAAGAAAACGCAGTTCGCCGAAGGAAAACAGCTGGGTTGGCAGCTGCGGCGAGGACCCGCTTTACGCGGGGTACGGAACCCTTATATACCATAGTTTGGTGTCACGTTCTTCCCTCAGCGATGGGGTCTCTA
>JAKFHU010001179.1:0-29191 GCA_023783475.1 Daubentonia madagascariensis | reverse complement strand
TGTCTGTTCTCATTCACTGAGTTTCTGAGGAGTTTGAGTTCTGTGAATTGTTCAATGTTCTGTGTCCACAGTCGTGACACCTCTGAGCTGCGCTTTCCTAGGGTGGTATCTGGGTTCCATTTGTTGTTGGAGTATTTGGGGTGGGATATTTCAGAGCTGGTAGGAGACCTGTGTCCCACAGTGAGGCCTGGAGTGTCTGTGGTTCTTCGTTTCAGGGTTTGAAACGTCTGAGCTATTTGGGGGGTTATCTCAAGATGACAGACATCGTCACATGGCCAAGTTCAGACATGAGTTGTTTGTGACCTCCTTCTGATGTTTCAGTCTGACAACTGTCCAGAAAGACAGTGGGAGGTTGTCCTGAATTGACTGTCTGAGAAGTTGTCCACTCCAGCTCCCCACATCCCAGCTTCCTTGTCTACACCCTTGAGTTTAGGTGGCCAGCTTCCCTCTGACCCTCCCCTGGGGCAGGAATCATGCCACTGTTTTGAGAGTCACAGGGTTTCCCTCGGCCCCACCTGTGGAAATCTCATTGTGGGGAGGAGTTTATTCTGTGTCTCTGACAAAAGACACAGAGCAGGGACCCCCTCTCTCGGGACAGTTGGCACCTACCCATCTTGCCCTCCATCGTGTGGTTTGTGTCCTGCCACACCTCACTGACAGCCAGAAAATAACCTGGACATGACTTCCATGTTGCAGCTCTAGAGAACGCACACTTCAAAGCCTGGATCCCCTCTGCCCTGGTGGGATGGTAGATTGTAGCTCTTTGGATCACCTTTCCAAACCTTAACTTGAACTTTACATGATGAGGTTCAAAACAACTGCATCGCAGCCCCGTCCCCAAGTCACACACATCCTCTGAATGCAGAATTCAGGGCTGGGGGTGGGAGGGTGGGAGGGTTGGGAGGGGATGCAGGTGAACACCGTCTCCAGCCAGGGAGAACGTATACACCCGAGAGTATCCCAGTTGGAATGTGGGAGCAACGTGTCCAGACCATTCAGTAAAAATGTGTGTTGGGCTGAGGAAAGAGTAAACTACCCCAGAACGTTACCTCCATCTCCAAGAAACACACGGATGACTTCTATTATTTTGTGAGGACCTATGTGACACACTCTGCACCACAAGACAAGGATTCGGAGTGAGAAAAATGATGGAAACGCACAACCTGGGACAAGCCAGACAGGTTTGTAACTTCCCTTGCTCTTGCATAAACTGCACATGTTGGGATCACATGGCAGGTGGAGGTGAGTTTCTCTGCAACCGGTGGGGCTGGTGTTTCAAGCCGATTTCAAAAGAGTAGGAAGCTTTCTCCTACCTACTAAGGGCTATTTTGTAATATACCCTCTGTCTGATGTAAAGCAACCCCTCTTTTCATTTTCATGTGTTCCAAGCCTGGAAAGGATCAACACCTCTGCAGCAAGGCTGTCAGGCAAGAGCACCCCTGTCCCCCCAGTGCTGGGAAAACTTCCTTGTCGTTGACATGTTTGCTCTTCAGAAACTCTCCTTCCTGCCTGAGCCCTGCTTGTGGTCATGGTCACGGCCCCCACTGCTCAGTTCTCTGGCCATGTGAAGTCTGGGACGTCTCCTCACCTGAGGCGGCTGGAGAAAGGGAGGTCGCTCCCCAAGGGAAACCGTCGGGGCGTTTCTAGCTTTTCCTGAAATTTTCTCTAACATGCCATAAGGGACATATCAAAGGTTGACGAGTGAGCTCAATGCCACTTCTTCACGACCTTTTAAATCAACGCATGTTGAGCCTACGCTTGGTAGTAGACACGGAAATCATGCCGCGGTTGAGTGGCAGGCAGTGGGATGGCCACCACATTGGGAGCAAGTCAGCTGAAACACTGAGGGGGGGGTGGGGGGGACCCTGGTACCCTCCTTCTTTTTGAAAGACAAAAAAAAAAAAAAAAAAGCTCACAAGTGAGAATACCGGCAGAAAAAGCAGCTATACACACTGAGATCGAAGCGTTTCACACCGGCCTAATCACGTTACTCACAAACATTGATCTCTTCAGTGTTTCATAAACTGCTGCAATCGTTCCCTGTAACATGTCAAGAAATAACCTGAGGCCCCAAAGTAAAGCCACAATACCGAATAAGACTCAATTCCTGCAAACTAAGTTTTTGGGCTTGAAATCAAGCCCAAAGTTCAGGCCCACTAGTTCAGATCACAGAGCTGCGGCGCCATCAGTGGTGCCTGAAACCGATGCAGCTGTGGCCAGAGGGGGACTGTGCCTGAGCGCCCTGAGGGCTCCGTCACATGGGGGAGAACCAGGCCCACGAGCGTCCCCACAGCCTAGTGAGGGAAGCAGACTCGTTCCTTCAAGTACAAATACTTAGCAAGGGTCTTCTATGTGCCAGGCACTGCTCGAGGATTTGGGATAGATACATCAGTGGACCAAATCGACTGAAAGCCCTGCCCTGGATCTCACAGTGCCCGAAGGGGAAGTGGTAGGTGGCAGACAGTAAACCCTCCACATGGTAATTTAATAAACTGGACAGTATGTTAGAAGGTGATGGGTCTGTGACAAAAAAGAAAAAATATGTAGATTGTGGTAACAGGCTCAGGAATGTGGGGAGGAACTGGGTGAGCTGCAGGTTAAATGATTAAACAGAGGGACCCAGGTAGGCCGAGTCGAGAAGGTGACATTTTGACAAAGACGTGAATGGGTACAGGAGTCACCTGATTAGGTATGTGGGTCAGGGCTCTCCAGAGGGAACAGCTGGGAAAAAGTGTCAGAGGCAGAGTATGCCCGGCACAGCAAAGACACTACAAGGATGTCACCGCACTTGGAGCAGGAGTGAGGGCTGCACAGGGACAGGAGGTGCCAGGGTGAGAGGAACAGGATCCTGCTGGGCCGAGTAAGCATCTGGTCTGTCAGCTAGACCAAAAAGGACAACCAAGGGGCAGAGATACTGAGGGCACGTCTGTATGGGGCAGCCGAGTTCAGGCAAAGTAGGGACACAGGGGAAGAGCAGTCTGAGAACAGGATGGTTTGGACAAACAGCCAAGACAACCAAGTGAGGCTGACAGAGCCCACCGGGACTTCACTCGTGTCTTCATCCTGTCTTCACGTCCTTGTCGCCCTGGACATCTGGGCTGTAGCCACAGAACCCCATGTTCAATTAGCAGGCCTGAATTCACTCAACCATCCTCCAACTGAACAGTGCAACTATGCACACTGGCCACTGGGACTCGGGAAAGTTTTGGTGACTGACCAGTGCGGTTCCACTTGGAAGAGAGACCTGAGTCTGATAGCAGAACAGATTGGCCAACACGTATCTGAAGAATTTTGCAGCCTCTTTTATTAGGAGTTCCGGAATTAGGGATGGGATAAAAGATACAATCCTCTTCCCTCAACCCAAGTGGAAGAGAACGGGACTACACAGATGTCCTCTGTTCACTCAGTCCCCCTGTATCCCGTCTAGTGCTGAAAGAACCGCTCCAATAACAGCTGCCAGTTACTGACCAGCACCCTGGGTCAAAGGCCTTATTGAACGGATGAACATGTCCTAAGAGCCAAATGGACAGCAGGTCTCTACCTACTGGACACAGGTGGGGGATGCAGGGACACACTGCGCTATCTCCTTGTGAGTAGATGGCCCCCACGCCGCTGTGGGGTGAGGTGAGCAGTGGCAGAACTCAACTCTTGGCACCCTCGGAACACAGAGGAGAGCAGCTTACTCCTCGCCTGAGGGGTGTGTGTGTGAGAGGGTCTAGTCAGGACAGACTTCTCTGGTCAGGGGGGAGGTTTGTGCAGGAGACCCTTTGATTATCCACACTTTACTCGAGAGAGCGCTGAGAACAGAGCGCTCAGCACAGGAGGAGCCAGGTTTCCATTCTTGGTCTTTGGGGCTCCAAACCACCTTGGGGTCTGATCAACTCCAGAGCTCTGTGGCAGCCACTAAAAACACTCCCTCTGGCTGCTGGCCTCCAAATTCTTATTATCTGTTAAGCAGTGAGGCTGACAAGAGACATAATTTGGGGGTGGGGGTGGACTGCAAAAGTCTCTCTCATATGGCAAAGTGCCTCCCCCAGGGGAGCCCTACAAGTCCTGCTTGGCTGGAAGCTCTGAGGCAAACTCTGACTCCAGGGCAGCTCCTCAGATGGCGGACACACAGTGTCATAGGACCTTTCAAGGTGGCTCTGTCCTGCGTTTCACGGGTGGACATGGTGTTGGAACGATGCTATGCCGTCATGGGACAATATCTGCATCTCGGCGAGGGGAGCTTAAGCAAAGTCAGCCGTGGAAAGTGTGTGAGTGCAGTGGACAGAGGCCTGGCTTTGGAGTCAGACAGAACCAGGGTGTGATTCCCAGATGCAGCCTTTTTGGCATCAGCGACATAACCTCTTTCAGTTTGGGTCCTTGTCTGCAGATGGAGGGTTTGACGTTTACCTCTAGGTCTTCGGGAAATAAAAACCAAACATGCACAGCACACGCTAAGTCCTCGCTAGCCAGGCTCCAGGAAGAGCCATTCACACTGTGCCACCTGTTAGGGACACATCAGTGTGGAGGCAAGCATGCCAGGGTCCCAGAAAACCCTGCTCTCAGATTATATTTCCCATTCATTGGTCCATGTGGGGAATCAGAATGAATCTCCATCACGTGCTCCTTCAGTAAAAATATCAAACCCGGTAAGTGTACCTTTTCATCGAGGTACTCCCTAGGTAAAATGGAAATGGCTCTCCTTAACCTTAGGGCAGAAGGAAAGCAGGCATCAGGCAGAGGAGGAGGGAGGAAGTGCAAGCCAGACAGAAGGGACAGCAGGTGTGAGGTTGTAGACATCAGAGAGAGAGAGAGAGAAGAGAGGGCACGGGTGGGCCACCTTATGAACAGAAAGAGGTTTAGATTGTCTGGAACACTGGGTGTGGGGTGCAGCAGCAGGAGGAAGTGTCTGCTACAGGGGAGGCGCTTTGGGGTAGGCTGGGCCGGATGTGCCTAGTCCAGGAGGCCAGATGTTATCCTAAGGGCAGCAGGCAGCCCCTGCAGGGTTTGAGCAGGGGTGGGGTGACACGACCCCGCAAGGAGTTATGAAAGGTCCCTGAGGCACTGGGACAGAGGATGCATGGGAAGGGGATGAAGCTGGCAGCAGGAAGACTAGCTATGATGGCCCTGGTGGTCATCAAGGAGAGAGATGAGGGCGACTGGAGTAGGCAACTTCTTCTTGTAACGGAGAGAAGTTAAGTGTAAAGACCGTACCTAGACGTGGGAGGTCAAAGTGGCCAGGCTTAGTGATTGTGGGGGTGGTGAGAGAAAGGCAGCAGTCAGGATGGCTTTAAAGATCCCTGGCCTAAGCTGCTGGGTAGAAGGTGGTGCTTTTCGCTGAGTTAGGCAGCACTGGAGGAGGGGCAGGTGTGCAGAGAGTGGGGGTGGATGGGTTCAGCTTGGGACATGTCGAGTGTTAGTTGCTCTGGGACTCAAGCACTTGAAACCTGAGTGACTCTGGGGAGCTGACCTAACCTCTCTGTGCCTAAGAAGCCTCATCTGTAATAGGAGAACGATAATAATAATTAGGAGTAATGACTAATTTGTTGCATTCGTTTAGTATAGGAGAACGTCGTCTTTTGATACAGCAGAGTGGTGTTTTCTTGTCAGGTCCTCCCAGGTAACATGGGAATCTGTCTACCTATCCATGCATCGGCTTGATTTTACATAAAAGCTTTGGGTATTTTAACCGTTGGGCAGGCACTGCCAATGCTAAAAAAAAAAAAAAGGTAAATAAGTAAATTGAAAGTAGTAAGTGTGTATTATCACATGTGTGCAGTGTAACAGTCCATCAGCCTGTCTCTCAGAGAAACCCCCCCACCCCTCAAATATGCTAATCTTCCTCTTGTAGCCCATCTCTCCCTCCAGAGGGCAGGCTAGGACCTTTGGGACCCTGGATCTCTAACACTCTTCTCTGTGAAGTCACCTCCACTGCCCAGGGAGTTGTCTGGGACCCTTTGAGTGCAATCTGCCTTTGGGGTGTCAGTTGGCTCGGGATATCTGCAGTTTTGGAGAGAGGACCGAGCTGAGTATGTGGATCTGGAAATGATAGGTGGATGGCTGCATAGCAGGCAGGTGCTAAAGCCACAGACACCTGGATCTGAATCAAGCCTCCACCTTTTAATCCTTGTGTGACTTTGGGCATGTTACTTAACCTCTCTCTGGCTCAGTTACCTCTCTTCTAAAATGAGGATGATAATATTCTGGGATAGTTATTGATTTTTGCTTCCTTCATTTAGACCACAAAAATATTAGCTTTCAAAAATTGCAAAGTGGTGTTCACGGGTCGGATACTTCCAGGGGAAAAAAGAGAATCTCTCTACTTATTCGTGCATCTGCTTGGACAGGCAGGAAAGATGCCTTGCTTATTTTGACCTTGTTGACAATGAAGAACTTCACCTGATTCCCGAAATAAGCCACGGTAAATCAATCTCTGCATGCTTTCTTGTTCTGGAAAAGGGCTCCCCACAAAGGACCACTCTTCTTCATGTGACTTAGATAAGGGTTGCTGTCTGGCCACTCTGTGCCAGGACTCCCACGAGACTCCCGGATGACAGGCCCTCCCACTCCTTGTTCTTTGTCTCATGAATGATTCATCACGTAGATGGGAAGTTTGTCCTCCTGAAAGTAGCTAGCCACAGGGATAAACATTCCCTGTTGTGCTGACTGAGCCTTCCTCTGGTTACAAAAACACCGTCCTCCGTAAACCTTCCCACGAACACTTGTTTACTCTTCCCTAGGACAGTAAAGGCAGAAGCACCTCACCCAGACACTCTGATCTCCAGACACGGGCGCTCTCCCTAGGGCAGTGGCCTGAACAAATCCAATTTCCTGACTTGTTTGGTTTCTGTCTTTTGAGGGGGCGTGTATCGCCGACGCACAATTAGTAAATAAACTAATTCAAAGAGCTGGTGCCACGTCTCACGTGCGCACTGTATACCAGCGCTCCCGGCCAATCACCAGACAAGTCGGCCTCCTCTAATCACTCCAGCCAGCTCCCACGCTCCTCGCCTGTGAAGTCACCTCCGCTGCCCGGAATTTCTTCCCACGGCCTCAGGAAGCATTCGTCGCGTCCAGGAACCACGCTCCCGGGAGGGACGCTCCGGGGCCGCCGCGGGGCACCGCCGGGAGGGCCGGCCTCGACGTCTTCTCCCCGCCGAGCCCAGCCGGGCGGCGGGAGTCGCCACAACCCCGCCCCCAGCAGTCCACGCGGAGGAGCCCACTCCCCTCTCGCTCCCGGCGTGCACTGCGGCCCGCGGCAGCCAATCGAAGGTCCAGTTTCTCTCAGGCGTCCCATCCCTGTGACGTCAGAACAGGCCCGCAGACACCGCCTTCCCCCGTGCGGCCTCTCTAGCCGGCCGGAGGAGGGCTCCTCTCCGTGGTCTTAACCCCTCAGTTCCGAGCGGGCTGCGCTGCGTCCCAGGGCAGAGGAAAGAAGGCAGCGCGCTGGCGTCCGGACGGCGGGAACCGGCTCCGGAGCAAGAACGCGCGTGAGAGAGCCCGAGAGAGGGAGACAGAGAGAGAATGAGCCCGGGAGTCAGGGGGAGAGCGCGAGCGCGAGAGAGACGGATGGAGAAGGGGGGTGGGAGAGAGACTCGGAGAGAGACAGCGAGAGACAGAGTCTCCCTAGAACGGGGCAGGTGTGCGTTAGTGGCTTGGGACTAGAATCCTCCTGTTTGGCCGGCTGCGAACGGTGCTTTCTGAGAGAACACCTGCCTTCCTCCGACGCCCTTCCCTCTTCAGCGTGAGAATGGCGGTGGTACAGTCTGCGTGTGTCGTATTTCTCTTTCCCTAGTTGGGGATGGCCATTTTTAAGCGGAGAAAGCCCGTCCTGAAACTTGCTGTGGGCACTGTCAGGCATCGGGATATAATTGGGCTGGAATCAGTGTTCAACAGGTTCAGAAAGAACCTGTTTCCTTGGCATCTCCTCCCTTCCACCCACCCCATGTCCCACCCCACAGTAGAAGACAGAATGACTGAAGCATTTGCAAGGAAAACTACATTTCCAGTATTGAAACCGTCAGAGAAACTCTTTCCAGCACGTGTGAGAGAGATGGGTCATGATGTGGCATATGAATAGACATGCGTTCAGTAGGCTCTGCGATTCCTGCATTAGTGTGCAATTAGGTAGACCGTTTTTATCAAATAACTATCCAAGCTGCAGTGTTTAATATTTAGAAAAGGGGAAGGCATCTTTGCTTGTGCACTTTGCCGGAGTGCAGCCCATCCTGGGCAGCAGACTTCTATGTCATCCAAAATTTGGTTGTGTGATTAGTCACGGATTTCCCTTTGCATTTCCAATACTATTACCCTATATTAACATACCCCTGTGGGATGTATTGAATGTGTGTGTGTGTGTGTGTGTGTGTGTGTGTGTGAGGGTTGTTTTGTGCGTTTGTTTTTTCAAAAAGGAATAGTGAATGGCCTTGTGTGGCTGAGGCTCTCAGGGTCCCAGCAAGGGAGGAAAAGGACAAAAAGAAGGGATTTCTGTATTTTTGGGAGGAGAATTTCAACAGCTGCCTGTCAAAGGGACAGTGTCTCTTACCTGGAACTTCTTGGCATTTAATAAAATGTTTTGTGAATACTTTTCATAGGGAAGCACTGGTTTTACTGTTTCTAGTTGGATATGGATTACATGTAAAGTGGTGCTTGAGATTGGGTGAAAGAGCTAAGTTAAAACTCTGAATCGCAGTGATCCATTTCCTTTATCCAGCCTTTGGGTGGAATACAAACGCAAGATAAATGTTCAGTTCTGGGCTGGGCAATTGTGGGTGGCAAGGGAAATTTACATTTTTTTTTTCCAGTAAGAGGCCTGACGTGCTAAAACGAAATCCGTACTGTATTTAGCAGGTTATAAGGATCTGAAGGTAAAGAGAGCCACAGGTAAGTATATGATGGTAGATGTGAATTAAAACATCTACATGACAACATGAAGAGAGAGAGATTGCTGTACTGAAGAGTGCAGAGACTTTGCACTTTAACAGACCTAAGTGAGAAATGGTCCCCATCGTTACCGAGCTGTGTGACCTTGAGTGAGTTGCTGAACCTCTCTGATCCTGGGTTGCCTCATCCGCAAGCGGGGATGATAACGTTTTGTAACGTGGTGGGCCCTGGGAGAAGCCGTTCCCGACCACCTGGGCTGGGGGGCCTCCTCTGCTTTGCAAACCTCCCCTGGCTCAGGCCAGCCGTGGCTGTCATGGCTAGCTCTGCCCTTATCTTCACTACGGCTCCCTGCCCCCCAGACCGTGAGCCCGCTGAGGACTGTTATCCTGCAGGAAACAGTCCCGCCTGGGCGACGTGTACCAAAGCACAGATCCCGGAGCCGGGCGCTCGGCGGGGGCTGGGGCACGTTTATCTGCGAGCCACGGTGACCCGTGCTACCCACTCGGTGCGGTGTAGCTGTCGTCACACCGGCACTTTGTTCATTAGGAATGACACACAGTCAGCCCTCCGTACCCCTAAGTCCCGCATGGCAGGATTCAGCCAACCTGGGATCAAAAGGATTAGAAAAGAAACAATACAAATAATACAAATTTTTAAAAATACAGCACAACAACTATTTACATAGCATTTACATTGCATTAGGTATTATAGGTAATCTGGAGACGATGTAAAGTATATGGGAGGAAGTGCGTAGGTTGTGTGAAAATACTATGCCGTTTTATAGCATGGAGGTGACCATCTGAGGATTTTGGTGTCTACGGGGGTCCCAGCCAATGCCCCACGGACATCGAGGGACCACAGTATTGTAAACGAGCGGATACAGCAAACATCTTGGCTTAATTTTCTGTTCATCCTAAGGGTGTTTGTGTCTTTATCCCCCCACACTGTCCAGAACCATATCATACCCATATTGTCCCTTTCGCCGTGTATAGCTGTTGTCATACCAGCTATTTCTCCACTGGAAATAATATGTTGTGAATGAGCAAACATGGCCGATCCTGTGCTGAAATTTCTGTTCATTCAGGGGCATGAGGAGCATTGTGTCCTCTATCCCCACTCTGTCCACAAGTATCTATTAATAGTATCAGTCCCTGCTTTTTTTCCCTCCATGCCATACCTTGGTCAAGATTTTACTTCCTCAGACGAGATGTGTCCCGGGGGTGGGGTGTGTTGGATAACTCACTGAAGGGATCGCTGAGTAGAGTGGGCCCTGAGGAAACACCCGTGGGATGAATGCACCCCGGCCAGTCAGGTTATTTTATTTTGTAGGTGAGAGGTGTAGCAGTCACTCCGGCCTGTATCAGCAGAATCGATGACGTGAAGCCACTGACGACGGGTGACCTCGGGTGAGTCCACGTGAGCTCTTCTCTCCCAGGAGACTTTCTCCTCGGCTGCCTCTTGCTGCTGTGGCCGCCTCTCCTCATGGCCCTTCCCCTGTGTCCCTCCCTTGCAATCCCGCTGCTTTTCCGTGGTCTGTGTATGTCTCTGTCCCACCTGCTGTGAGGTCCCTAAGGCAGGGACTGTGTTTCGTTGGTCTGTTCATTTTCGCCTCTCACACTCAAGAGTGGGCATCGCTGGGCGTTTAGTGACTTAACCGTTCTCTTGTAATGATGCTGCTAAGAAGAGTATCCTCTCCATTCTAGACCCAGTAGGATAGAAGTTACCTGGGTAGGCATAAAAGATAGAGAACGCCTGTGCCGGGTGCAGGACAAATGCTTTTATTAATCTGAGTGGCGTTGCGTGGCTGGGGCTCTGACTCCTTATTCCCCGGCATTTGCACAAGGCTGGGAGCAGAGTTCTCAGCACCCAGCCGCCTTGCGCAGATCCCAGTCACTTAGCCGTAGGATTTTGCCGTTTCTGGAAAAGCGTCAGACTACTATTTAATGGATATTATTAAATGAAATTTGTTTCTTTCACCTGAATTAAATTCATTTTGTAAGGGTATTTGATGTCATTGTGGAACGTTGAAGAAAGTATCACTTGTCGCTGTCTTAATTGTCAAAATGAGTACAACGCTATTCATAGCAGGCCTCACCCAGACATAGTGTGTTTTTACTTGTTTGGCTATTTTCTTTCTCCTTCCCCACATGAGAATCAAGCTAAGGAGGGCGAGCAGTTTGTGAGGCTTGTTCTGTGTGGCATTCACACAGCACTGAGAACACAGCCTAGCACTAGAAAGTGATAGGAAATAGTAGCAGAATCAGTTACCTGACCCCTAGACCAGCTCTGGACACGCAAGCCAGCCCCCAGGACTTTCCTGTGTGAACTCTCTCCCTCAGGATGACTTTCTAGCTTAGGCAGGCGGGGAGGCTGAGAATCCGGAGAGGCAGTGCCAGGAAGGGTGGCCGCATCTGGAGTCAGGCAGACCTAGGACAGAATTCTATTTCTGGCTGGTTGTGTGATCTTAGGGATATTACTTAACCTCTTGCCGCAGGAACGTCCACCTTTGCAACATGGGAAAATATGGATTCTGCAGGGTCGACATACTAAGTGAGATGTTTATCAAGGGGCCCCAGATTCTCCACGTTTTGTTTGATAGATGTTTGTGAATGTCCACTGGGGTGGAGGCTCTGCGATGGGTGAAGAAGACAAAGTCCCTGGGTACCATCAGCTCCCGGGCTGGTGGGTGGGACGGACAGATAATCATCTGTTGACAGCCGAGTGGGGCTGGGGCCGGGACAGGGAAATGCAGGGTGTTACGGGAGCTCGGAGGAAGGTCCCCCTCGGAGGAAGGGCTCGTGAAGGAGGTCAGAGAAGGCTTCCTGGGGGAAGTGCTGTCTAAGCTGAGTCCCGAAGGGTGAATAAGAGGTGGAAGTCTTGCAAGGAGCCTGTCCGGTCCCGAGCCTTTCATCTAAGACCGCCACGGTCATCCCATTCCACTTGCTCCAGACTGATTGAGGAACGGGGCTGTGCCCCAGCGCTGGCCCCCAGAAAGGAAGAAACTGTCTGCTGGGGGGGCTTCTGGGATACCTCCTTGCTCACAGGAATGCTACAGGAATAGAAGGTGCCTTTCTGCACTTGGATATTGCCGTACCTGGATGTCAGTCCTGGAGCAAATGTAGCAGAAAACCACATCAGAGACATGGTCCTTGGTGGCCACAGTGGATCATAGATTATACCGTGCCTGGGCCCACCCTTCCTCCTGACTTTCTTTTGTAAGATGGAGAATTGCCTTTCTGATTCAGCCCGATGGAGGAGGACTTTTGTCTTTACTCACAGCCAAAAGCAGACTTCCTGCTACAGGGAGCACTGTGGCATATTTTGGGAAGGAGCAATATAGTGTTGTGGTTAAGGAGAGTAGCTGTGATTCTAGACAAGCTTCCTTCCAACCCACTTCTGCCACTTGCGATCATTATCATCTTGAGAAAATTACCCTCCTTACGCGTGAAATGGATTTTTTTAGCATTAATACTAACAATACCGAACGGAGAGGGGTATGTTTGTGAGTTTGTAAGGACATATGCAAGGAAAGTTTGTAGAAACGAGCCTGACGTGTTACCTGTCATCACGACTACTGTGAGCCCACGGGACACCTTGGAGGAAGGCCTTTACAGAACTGCATACCCTGCAGCAGAAGAACATAACCATCTCGTTAGACTCCTCCGGCCAGCCCTAGAGCCTCTTTCATTCTCTGTCATACTCTTCTCAGGCTTCCCCTCATGCACCGAAGACCTCTCCCCAGAATGCTGGCTGTTCCCTTGTGGGCTTCCACATCTGGGAACCATAAATACACGTCATCTTATATTGAGTGGATCCATTCATTCCAGCTGCAGTTCTGTCCTCAGGTAGGTCAGGGCTGCTTCTGGTTTGGGGGATGCCCCGGTGCAAGTCACAGAGCGTGTGATTCTTCGCTGTTCTTGCGTGGCATCGGAAGCTCTCCGTGACCTGCTCCCACCTCGTCTCTCCAGACTCCTGTCCCTCTGCTTCGGGTCCCAGACCTTTCGCTCACACTAGCTTCCAACAGGGACCCTGGCGGTGAAGTCTGTCTCCTTAAGCCCCAAATTCCTCATTGGTAAAATGACAATAACTCTACCTCCTTTAGAGGTCTGTTGGGAGACCTACATGAGATAAGGGATGTAAAACACCTAGCTCACGCTACCTGGCGTGTGGAAGGCACTAAATACACAGAAGCTGTTTTCTGTCACGCTGGTTTATATACAAATTACCGGACATGTGATAATGTGGTTACTTGGCAAATGTTTTTGGATTGGACCGCAGAAAGATGTGGTACGCTGTGGGTGTGTTAGTCAGGGTTTTCTCTGACTAAGAAACCAATAGGATATCTATATATCTGTACTACTCTCTCTCCCTCTCTCTCTCTATCGGGAGATTGATTGATTTCAAGGAGTTGGCTCCTGGGGTCGCAGGTACTGGCAAGTCTGAAATCCGGAGGGCAGGTCGCGTGGCTGGAAATTCAAATGAGAGTTGATGTTGCAGTCTTGAGTCTGACATCTGCAGGCAGGCCAGCATGCTGAAAACTCAGGCAGGGTTTCTGTTAATACGTCGCAGTCTTCGGCCGAATTGCTGCTTCCTTGGGAAGCCTCGGTCTCCGCTCTTGAGGCCTTCAGCCGGTCGGATGAAGCCCGCCCCCGTCGTGGAGGGGAATGTGCTTTACTTAAAGTCTACTGATTGTAAATGTTAATCACATCCACAAATACCTTCCCTGCCACATCTAGAGTATAGTGTTTGACCAAAGGACCGGCACCGTGGCCTAGCCGAGTTGACAGGTGACATTAAGCATCACAGTGGGGCTACCATACACTGAGGGACATCCCCTCCCCCGCTGAAGCTCTGGCCATCGCGCTGTCTGGGTTCACTCGTGGGTTCGCTCACGTCCAGCGTCTTTTCCCTGTCTGCGGAAGCCGCGTATGATGCAGGAAATTTGAGGCCGTGGCGTTTCAGGCAGGTTTGATGTAAGATTGTTGTCCCTCTGGGGCAGGTGCCTGCTGAGGGAGTGAAAGGGGGGTGAGATGAAGAAGGAAGGGAAGTCACATTTACTGCCCCAGCTGCTCCCCTCTCCCCACAGAGGGGACCTCTCTAGGCCTCATCGTCCTTAATGTCTCTGTAAAGGGTCATGAGTAGCTTCATGGGTGTGGTTTGAGAACCTCGTGGTGCACCTAGAGATAGAACAGCAAAATATTTCCTTTCACAGAGTTGATGCAGGGCAAAAGAGAGAAAAGGGCGATGAAAACACGGGCCAGTTGTGAGTTGATGTCTCCAAAGTCTCAATATTTCTTCATACAAAAGTGTTTGTGAGGTGTTTTGTGTTTTTTTTTTTTTCATTTCTCTGAAAATTGGCTGTCTGCATGAAGAAATATAATCCTGAGACCTTGTGACGTGTGAAAATCGGTTGGGAGGTAATTGGGTTAAGAAGATCATTGTCCAGATGTTTCACACATGAGTGTTTGTGTCGCCTAGCGATGGCCCAAAGGATGTAACTGAACTAACTGGTTGGAAACATAAAAACTAACGTTACTGAAACGTTAGGAGACTGTCTTTCTGGGACGTATGCTTGTGTGTGGATGTGTGCACTGTCAGGTCATATGATTCGAAGTATTTCTAACACTGTTCTGTAGTTCCTGCCCTGGTGTGTGTTGGTAGACACGATTCGGTCATAAAAATTTCTAAGAACCAGTACCCTCTGAAGAAAACCAGTGAATTCTTGATTTCCAAATTTGCTAAAAGAACAGAGCCTGGGATGTGATCTAACGTTTCAATTTAGCATTTAGTGTAAATTATTTTTAGATTCATCCAAGATGGGTTCATTGAAAGACTATAGAGAGGGGCCCTTATTCCAGACTCTACCGTTGGGGGTTTTGAGCTGACATGCAGCAAGATTGACTTTTTTCTGTGGGAGTATAGTCCTAGGAGCTTTAACACACACATAGATTCCTGTAAGCACCACCACAATCAAGATCCAGAACATTCCCCAAACTCCAAAACACCCATTTGGAGGTACCCCTTTGCAGTTACTCCTTCCTCACTTCTACTGCCTGGCAACAAGTGATCTGTTTCCTTCTCTGTAGCTTTGCCTTGTGGACAGTGTCAGCAATGAAACCATACATTTTCTAGCCTTATGAGGTGGACTTCCTTATAATGCAACATCTCAGATGAATCTCAAATGCCTCTATCGATTGTCTGTTCTTCTTTACTGCTGAGCAATAACATGCAGTTAACTAAAAAGGATTCAGAGATGTACGCGCATGGCAAAGGTACGATCACACGACTTTTAGAAGAAACCATAGGAGAACATCTCTGTGAGCTGAGGAAAGACGAGTCTTGGATGGGACACAGAAAGCATGATCCATGTGAGGGAGAAATGGACAAAGTGGACGTCAGCAAAATGTAAAACTCTGGCTCTATGCCAAGTGTGTTTCGAAGGACATTTGTGTTGTCTCCAGCTTGGGGCGATTATGAATAGAGCTGCTTTAAGCGTTCATGTACGGGCTTTTGTGCAAACCTAAGTTTTCATTTCACTAGGGTCAATGACCGGGAGTGGGATTGTTGGGTCCTGTGGTAAATGTCTGTTGAACTTAAAAAACCGCCAGACTGCTTTTCAAACGTGGCTGTACTACATGCTTTCCGACCAGCAAAGTGTGAGAGTTCCAGTTGCTCGGCATGTTGTCTAGCACTGGATATTGCCAGTACTTTAAACTTGAGCCATTCTAATAGGTGCGATGGGGTATGTCGTCTCGGCTTTAATTGGCATTCCCCTAGTGGTTAATGACGTTGAACATCGTTCCACGGGCTCCTCTTCGAGTCTTTCCCCTGTTTTCTAATCGGGATGTTGGTTTTTTTTACTGTTGAGTTTTGAAAATGCTTTCTGTATTCTGGAGAGAAGACCTTTGTCGGGTCTGTGATTTACAAATGTTTTCTCGTAATGTGCAGAGCTTCGCTTTTCATTCTCTTCACACACCGTCTTTTGTAGAGCCAGAGTTTTACATTTTGCTGACGTCCACTTTGTCCATTTCTCCCTCACGTGGATCATGCTTTCTGTGTCCCATCCAAGACTCGCCTTTCCTCGGCTCACAAAGATGTTCTCCTATGGTTTCTTCTAAAAGTCGTATGATCGTACCTTTGGCGTGTGTGTACGTCTCTGAATCCTTTTTAGTTAATTGCACGTAAACGTTGAGGTTGAGGTTTGTATTTTTCCACATGGATGTGCAACACCATTTATTGAAAAGGTCATCCCTTCTCCACTGAATTCCCTTTTGCATCCCCGTCAAAACTCATTTGACCATATTTGTGTGGACGTATTTATGGACTCTCTACTTTCTTCCACTGATCTGCATGTCTACCCCTTCCTAAGACAGGGGTCCTGAGTACTGCAGCTTTGCAGCACATCTGAAAATCGGATAATGTGATTTCTCCAGACCTTTTCATCTTTTTGAAAAATTGAAACTTCCACACAAATTGTAGAATCAGCTTGTCGGTACGTATATAAATTTCCATCAAGGATTTCAATTGGCAGTGCATTAATTCTACAAAGCAAGCTGAGCATAATTGACTTTTCCCCTTGTTGAATCTTTTTATCCACGAACACGTTGTTTTTCTCCATTTAACTAGGTCCTCTTTGATTTCCTTCATTAGCGTTTTACAGTTTGCCGCATACAGATACTATAGATATTTCCTTAGTTTTATATGTAACGATTCCAGTGCATTTGTAGCTATTGTAGACAGTATTGTTTCTGAGATTTAGGTTTCTGGTTACTCACATGATTGTTTTCTGTGTGCCAACTTTGTCTCTTGTGTCTTTGTCAACTCGCTTATTCCTTCCGGGAGTTTGGGGGAGATACATTGGAGTGGTCTGTGTAGAGGATCACGTGATCTACGAAAGGGTCATTTTTATCTCTTGCGCTCTCATTTGTGCGCCGTTTGCTTTTCTGGCATTGTTGCCCTGTCTGGGGACTCCAACATGAAGTTGAATGGCCGTGGTGAGAGTGGACATCCTTGCCTTGTTCCCAAGCCTTCAGTCTTTGACCATTAAGTGGGGTGTCAGTAGTAGTTTTTGTGTACATGCCCTTTATCAGGTTCAGGAAGTCGTCTTCCATTTTTCGTGTGCTAGAGTTTTATATCATCAGTGGACTTTGAATCTTGTTGAATGGTTTTTCTGCGCATGTTGATGTGATCCTGTCATTTTTCTTGTTCATCTGGTCTCTCAATCTGTGGGTTATGTTGACTGATTTTCAGTTATGGAAGGAGCATCCCTTGCGTTCCTGGTATAAAACCCCCTCAATCGTGGCTTATTATTCTTTTCATATATTGCTAGATTTGAACCGCTAGTTTGTTGTTGAAGAATTTTGTGCCTGATTCAGAAAGAATATTGATTGGTCTGTAGTTTTCTCGGTATCAGTGCTGTGCTTAGCCTCATAAAATCAGCTGGAAGTGTTCCTTCTGCCTTGTTTTCTGGAAGAAATTGTGTGGAATTGGTGTTATTTCTCCGTTTAACGTTTGGTAGACTGCGCCACTGAAACTGTCTGGGCCTAGGGATCTTTTCTGCAAAGGTTTTTAACTACGAATTCAGTTTCATTGAGAGATACAGAACTGTGCACGCGGTTCGATGTTTGAACTATGTCTTGCGTGAGTTTCGGTAGCTTATGGTTTTCGAGCACATGGTCCATTTCCTCTAAGCTGTAGAATTCATATAGAGAGTTGTTTGCAGGATTACTACATTGTCCCTTTTATGTTTTCTGGGTCTGTAGTGAAGTCTTTTCTTTTATTCCTGCTGTTGGTAACGTGTTGCTTCTCTCTGTTTTCTCCCTGTCAGTGTTGCTACAGGTTGATCCATTTTATTGATCATTTCAAAGGACCGGCTTTTGGTTTAAGTGAAGTTATCTATTTTGTATCTGTTTGAAATTGCCCGGTTTTATTTTGCTCCTGTGTTTTAGGAAAATACACTCTCACTTACACATACTGGGAATTTTGAAATGATTTCCGTAGCACGAGCAGCGTTTTTGACCAGATGCAAGATCAGTCATCACGAAGGCTAAAATACAAGAGAGTGTGCCACCAGGGTACAAGATTTAGGAAAAGTCTACTTTATGAGAGGAGGCGAATGCTTGTGAGAAGAGCACATGCTAGTCACGCATCGATTGTTCTTAAAATTATGCTAGAGAATGGGTTGGAAAGTGTCAAGCAAGGAATTGACACCGCTGAATGCATTGCAACCCTTTTGCGTTCCGTGGGACAGGGATGCCATAATTGGTATTGTTTCTAACACCTTTACTATAGGCCATCCATATAGTAAGCTCTAGAGATGTATTATCTCAGTTAATCCTCAGAAGACTAGGCGGTGGGTCTCCTGGTTATCCCCATTTTACACACAGGAAGTGGAAGGACAGAGAGGTTAAGTAAGGCATGTAATGACGGCTTTCCTTTCTTCTCTTCTCACCCTTTGTTTCAGTCTGGCCACACACTGCCTTGCTGCCCTCTGGATATCTGAGAACCTCCAGCGTCACCTTCTTGTCGAGACGCAGGGGCCACGCGGAGCTTCCAGCTCAGACTAGACCTCCATGGATCCGCCCCAGAAATGGAATCCAGCGCTGATCTCGGAGTCCTCCCAGCTGACGGCCGCGGGGACTTCGCAGGAGGGCGCAGCAGCCTCTCGGCCTTCCTCCTCCGAGCAGCTGATGATGGGCCTGGGTGACCCGCGCCCCCGTGCTGGCACCAGCCACCCTGCGCCTCTACCGGAGGGGCTGCTCCAACAGCGGTACCGAGAGGAGAAGAGCCCGCAAGAGCGGCGGTGGGAAAGGCTGGCGTTCCCTCAGAGGAAGAAAGCGTTCCTGGGGCACGTGCGGCGCAGACACCGCGACCACATGGCGCCTTACCCGGTTGAGAGGGAACCCAGGATCTCTCCCTCGGGAACAGGGATCAGAATCGATTCCGCTGTGAGTGTCGATACTGCCAGAGCCACAGGCCCACTCTCCCCAGGATGCCCGGGGAGAGGAGCGGGGCCCCTCCTGCTTCCTCCTGGGAGACGCTAGTGCAGGGCCTCAGCGGCCTGACCCTCAGCCTGGGGACCGGCCAGCCCGGCCTTCTGCCAGAAGGGGCGCTCCAGCAGCAGGAGAGAGAGGAGAAGTGCCAACTGGAGAGGCAGCAGGAGAGCAAGAGGGTGTTCCAGAGGCTGCTCAAACAGTGGTTAGAGGAAAAATGAGACGCTCCTGGTCACGCGACGCCACGGAGATGGGAAGGGATTCAGACGTAGATGCGGAGTTGCCAGCTCCCGGGCGTGGGGCCAGACAGTAAGCTCTAGTCGGAGGACTGCCGAGACCTGTGGCATGACTGGAATCCTCCCAGCATGACGCTGGAAGGAAGGTCCTACTCTCTCGTGCCTGTCATTCCTGGATCGCTGTGAGGCATTCTGTGGCATGGGGGACTGCATACCAGTGGTCCTCGCCTCATCTCATGTGGCTCCCGTGGTGCATGTTGTCACTTTCCCACCCCGGATCTCCATCTTTCCTCCCTACCTTGTTGTCAGTAAGAGATAAAATGTCTGTGTAGTGTGAATGCCTTGTTGCTGTCCATGTGCTTTTGTGCCATTTAACTGACTGCCTCCTAGAAGCAGCACTAGGTCTGTTGAAATGCAATGCGCTACCCTGAGGCCCAGTTTCAAGAACCGGAAGCTAAACAGAGTGTGGGAAAGGGATGTGGAATGAGAACTTGGTGGTTCACCATTGTACTGTTTGTGTAAACTATTATGAATAAGATAAGCTAACTGTAAGTAAATGTTTCCCTGCTCTTTAACAATCGAGTCCTATTCTCCCTGGCAGGAATTCCCGATGGGGTGCCTAATCATCAGTACCAAATAAATATACGTATGAAAGAAAGTTAACTGTAGAATTCAGGTTTGTTTATCGGTAGTGGTTTGTTTCCTGTCAGATTTGAGATCACTACCTTGAAATCCCCAGCAGCGGCTCAAGAGTTCATCAAGGGGAGCCTGCGCTGGGGAGATCCGGAACAGGGAAAGAGGGGTGGGGGGCACCAGAGAACACAGTCCAGTCACTGTCCGAGGCCCTGTGGCGGGACCGGCATCCAGACCAGCCAGGCAGCGCAAATGGAAGAGAGTCCTCCCGCCCGCAGGAGACGCGGAAGCAGAGTCCGCTGCCCACTGTGGGAGCCCCTGCCCCTTGGTGCCGATGCCCTGGCTTAGGGGATCCAGGGGCCGTTTCCCAGCGTCTGGTGTGTCTGGGTGGGTGACCGCAGACAGCGGTTTTGTACCTGCTTTGTGAGAACCAGAGCATCCTTGACTTATTTCAGAATCGTATTGGCATTTAGACACACGTCTTTTAATCTCAAGAGGCACCACTGATTACATCTACCTTTTTTTCCCCTACAGAATCCTGAGATGTGTACCCAGCAAGTGACTGTGCGATACTTCTGAACTGAAAGCAAATTCTGCTTTGTGTCAGTCTGTTTTTAGGTAGTCCCCAGAGCTGTGTTGCTGCAAAAATCTACGCGTCTCCTGCCGACAGAAGGGGCTTGAAAACAGGTACGATTCTTAGATTCTGAACTTGGGATCTCATCAGAGAGCTTGACAGTTAAACCGGCCCTGCCAGGACTCCCTCCCAGCTCCAGGGTGAAGGTAATTAAAGCAGGGCTTTTCTTTCTTGAAACTCAAAGGCCTAAGTTCAGACTGGTGAATCGGGGAGAGTTTAGAAGGGGGTAACATGGCATTGCACTTCGGCTGACGTTTACTAAGTTTCCATGCATATTTTCGAGTGTTAGCTCATTCTGTCCTCTCCCACAGGCCCACCATCTAGCAACGTTTTCAGTCCTGTTTTATGAGTTTGGAAAGCACGGTACAGAGAGGTAGGGAACTTGCCCAAGGTCACGCAGGCAATGCGAGGTGGAACTGGCGTGCAAACCTAGGCAGGCTGGATTCAGAGCTGGCGCCCTTAACCGGTTTACCTCCGTAAGGGCTAGGGGTGATGGGTAAAGCGCCAGGGGTCCCGGTGGACCTCTCATAGCTGGTAGCACCACGTCTTGGTAAGATAGGTTGTTGAATCCCCACCACGATTCAGTGGGGCTGGTATGATCATCCCCGCGTCGCAGAGAGTTCATGGAGGTCGCGAAGTGGTGCCCGGAGACACGGGCCTTTGTCTGCCTCCCCAGACACCGAATTGCTTGCTGTCGACCTTCCAAGTCAATTCGGATCCATGCTGCCAGTGACGGTCAATCGTTTAACCCATCATCAAGGTTTCAGTTTGCTCGCTTTGCCTCCCCCCATTCTGTGCTATGCTGGCTGTTTCGGGGAAGTGAAGAGGAATTGCAGAAGTCATCCCTGCCCTCCCTCGGGGATCGAGCATTTAATCAGCGAGGGAGATCAGACGTTGTCTCAGTCCGTTTTGTGTTGCTGTAACAAAACACGCAGACCAGGTGCTGTGGATTGGATAGGGTTGGTTTGTCCCCACCAAAACTCACACGGAAGTTTGATCCCCAGTGTGGCAATGTTGGGAGGTGGGTCCCGGTGGGAGGTGTTAGGGTCATGGGGGCGGATCCCTCATGAATAGATGAGTGTCCTCTACAGCCCCCTCCTGCTGGGGTGAGGGAGTTACCACTCTCACAGGAACGGATTCGTTGTTAGGAGACCAGGTTGTTAAAAACAGTCTGGCTTCCTCAGTTTCCCGCTCTAGCTTCCTCTCTCTTCCACTTTCTGACATGAGCTGAAGCAGCCCAGGCCATGAGGAGGTGCAGGTGCCCAGTCTTGCATGTGCCAGCCACCAGAACTGTGAGCCAAAGAAACCTGTTTTCATTACGTATTACCCAGTCTCCCGTATTCTGTTACGGCAACACAAAGGAGACGAGGACACTGGGTATTTAATAAAGAAGAGAAATTTATTTCTCATAGTTCGGGATGCGGGAAGGCCGAGACCAAGGTACCTGCTTCTGGTGTCTGGTGAGGGCCTACTTGCTGTGTCCTCACACGGGGGAAGGTGGAAGGACGAGTGGGGATGCACGTTGTGTCTTCTCGTGGCAGAAAAGAGAAAGACAGAGCCCTTAACATAAGCGGCGTTGATCTGCTCATCAGGGTGCCACCCTCATGACTTAAACACCTACCAGTAGACCACACCTCCCGACACTGTCACATTGGGGATTAACTTTCCACATGAGTTTTGGGGGGAACAAAAATATTCAAACCATGGCACACACACGTAGGTGTGTCAGAGATGAGGTGATTGATCCAACGGTGTGGCATGAGTTGCCGGGAGCTGAGAGGAGTGAGAAGGGTCTGGGTCGGACAAAGTGGACGGCGGGGCCTGGGGGGTGGGGGGGGCTTTGCTGAGTCAGGTCATAGCTGCAGAGTGACCCACGGGCTGCAAGAGGACGACCGGAGAATGGCTGGGCGGTGGCACTGAGGGAGTCAGCACGCCCCCCTCATCCCCACCTCCGGTGTTTTGCCCCCATTCCCATGTACACGGTGTAGGTGGGACCTGGGGGTCGCAGCTGAGACACCATACTATCCCAGGCTGCAGAGTAGGGGCTGAAATCCAGCGATGTCCACAGATGTCCCGGATTTCAAATTCTAAACCAGAGACCCAGCCAAAGGCACTGGTGCGTCAGAAAATATTAGGAAGGAGTGGGGTGCAAATGTGGTACACAATTAGAAAATCTGGGTAGACCTGCAACCAGTGACGAAATCAAACGAGTAAATTAAAAATCATCCCACGAGAGAGCCCAGGGCCAGCTGGCTTCATTAGTGAATTTTATCCAACATTTGCAAAAGAAAGAATACCAGTCCTTCACAGGCTCTTCTAGAATACAGAGGAGGGAGACCGTTTCCCAGCACATTCTACGGGAATGCTATTACCCTGCTAGTACAGCCGGCCAGAGACATCAGAAGCATACTATAGACCAATATCCATCCTGCATATACATATGGATGCAAGAAATCTCGAAAAAATATTAGCAAACCAAATCCAGTGACGTATATAAAAGGTTATGCAACATGACCAAGTGAGATTTATCCTAGGAACGTAAGCCTGGTTCAACATTCAAGATACAGTTGAGGTAATATTCCCTATTAATATGATAGACCATCTTCATAGACAAAGAAAAAGCATTTGACAAAATCCAAGACCCATTCGTGATAAAAGCACTCAACAAACTATGTAGAGAAAGGAAGGTCTTCAACCTATAAAGGGTATCTAGGAGATAGCTATAGCGCACATCGTATTTAATTGAGAAGAAATGAATTGTTTTCCCTTGACATCCAGAACAAGGCAAGGATGTCTGCTCCCACCACGTCGATCCAACATCGTGCTACAGGTTCTAGCCGCTGCAAGCACGCAAGAAAAAGAAATGAAACCACGGAGAAATTAGAAAGGAAAACATCTGTCCACACAAAGCCACCTACGGGGATGTTCATAGCAGGGTTAACATAGGAAGCCCCACGGTGGAAACAATGTAAATGTCCACCAGTTGGGGAAGGGCTGAACAAGATGTGGTACAGCCATACAGCAGGAAATTACTGAGCATGCAGGAACAAACTACTGATACATGTACAGCATGTTTGAGTCCCAAAAACATTATGCTAAGTGATAGAAGCCACCCACACAAGACCACTTATGGCCTGAGTCAGTTTATAGGAAATGCCCAGAAAGGGCAGATCTACAGAGTCGGAAAGTAGACTTGGGCTAGCCTGGGGCTGGAGGTAGTAATGGGGATTGACTGCTAACCGGCATGAGGGATCTTTCTGGGCTGACGGCAGTGCTCTCAAACAGGATTGTGGTGAAGGTCCCACAACTCTGTGAATTGACTAAAATTCACTGTTCCCCTTAGGTATGTGAATTTTATGGTTGGAAATTAGACGTCGATAAAGCTGTTTTTAAAATGTCATGCAAATGTGAATATAAGTCATGGATGAAAATATGTGCGATGGTTTTTTTTTTTTTCTTTTTTTTTCTTTTGCTTTACAACAGTGAGGTACCCCCACCCACGCCTTCCGTGGTCCAGGTCTTGCCTACATCTCCCGCCTCATCGCCTGTCTCCTGCATGTGGACTTGAGGCTCCAGCCAGCCGGCGTCACTGTGCACATCTGGGCGGAAGGAGTGCTGGTCAGTGCACGTATCCACGTGTGTGTCTACGTGTGCGTGTGTGTCTGTGTGCCAGCGTGAGTGCACGGGCACCCTGTGGTTGCACGTTACTGTTGAGTCACCTTGCCACGTCTGTGGGCAGGCTCCCATAATCCATCCTGCGCCCTGAATTCCACTTACGTGCTTTGCTATTCACACATCCCAAGGGCTCGGCTTCGGTTTCCCTGGTAACCAGCCTCAGCCCTTAGCGTCAACCTCTGGTCACAGGAAGACATGGAGAGTGGGAGGGGTGGTGTCTCACCCACAGGGCCCCTGCCTGAGCTGAGTGACCCCGTGGGGATGAGCGGCAGCGCGGTTACCAAGACTACGGAACTCTGGATCCCTTTCTACCTGTGAGGCCCTTCTCCCTCCCCTCAGCCTGCTGGCTGTCAAGTACTAACGGGGAAGTGGTGGCATAAACACGCCCCTGAGGCCTTGAAGTTGTTCTACACATGGCTGTAGGATAGATATGTCACAAATAGCTCTCGAAAAGAAGGCATGTAATGAAATTTTTTTTAAATTCAGTAGGAACAGACAAGGCTATACAGTTTAAGATGGTATTGACAGACAGGACAGGACAGGTGGAGTGTGTGCCTATGTCCCTCAACCTCAGCTGTGCATCAGATCTCCCGAGGGGCATCTGTAAAGGGACAGATGCCAGACACCGTCCCCTTAGCAGGTCTGGGATGTGGCCCCGGCATGAGTGTCACTTGACAACTCCTCTCGTGAAGACCTGGGCTGCAGCTGTGGAAACGGAACCATCGTTAGAGGAAGGAAACCAACATCACAAATTGGAGGCCTCTCTTTAAAGAGGAAAGCAGGTCTTCATCATTCCCTGCTGTGCTAGACAGATTTCTTGGGCTAAGGGGAGAAAAAAAGTTTCAAAGTACCGTAAATGCGTGTTTTAAGTCTTACGCTGTACTTGCTGTTCGTTGTCCATATTCCTGAATCAAAATTTTGATGTGAAATCCCTGCATCTGCTAGTGAAACATACTACTTTTTATTCTTGTGACGATCCCTTATGCTCAAGTTATTCTCAAAGCCAGTAAAACTTTTTGGTAGGTACCGTCACTAGACATAACACTCTAGTTCTTTGAAAATTAAAGATGGCTCAGATTTCTATCAGTCGATGTGGATGAGTCAGCTCTTAGGCTTTTTTGCTAAGTGTGTCGAGTTGCATTTTTTCACGTGTTACTCTAATTAGTATTACCAAATGAATTCTTGTGCTTAGATAAAAGGCCAAAGAGGACCAGGAAATGTATGATGAAAAATAAAATTCAGCAGCACCTTGTTGCATGCACAGCCACGGAGACCCACCTCCCCAAACTTGCTTTCCTATAGCCATTTCTTCTGGATATTAACCTCTGTGTTTCTGAATGATGGGCCCCTACTGCTGTGTCCTGATTTATGCAGTTATATTGTTATCTGCTGAGTTCTTGGAGAAGATGAGGATTTCAGTCTCTGAGATATATTACAGGGCCCAGGTCTTCTGCTCGGAGTTCCTGGTGGGGGGGGCCACGTCCAGGGCATACGCCTCCACTCGGGATGCCGTTAGTGTGTCTGTGCCAAGAACAAAGCCCTCACGGAGAATTTTTGCGAGACTGTGGTGACGTGGAGGTCGTGGTTGGCCTTTCACGGAGCATTCCAGGGGAGTCATGGGGTGAGCAAGGTCAGACGTAGGAGCCTTCCCAGGTTTGAGGAATCGTGTGGATGGCAGTGCCCACCCATGAAACAGGGGAGACAGGTTTGTGGTCCACCTTCTGATTTGTAGGGCTTGTGGGAGATGAGTAGGGCTGATTTGTAGGGCTTGTGGGAGATGAGTAGGGCTGATTTGTAGGGCTGAGTGGAGATGCCCTCTAAGCCGCGGTCTGTAGGGGCTATGGGGCTCAGCTGAGTTTTCCTAGGTAGAGTCGGTGATGGGGGAAGCCATCAGCATACCAGGGGCTAAGGATGGAAACAAGTCAGATTGGTTTCCAATCGCTGTGGGCGGCGATGAGGGCACCGAGGATCATGTACAGAGTGAGAAGAGCCCGGGGAAGAGGTTGGAAGCCAAGAAAAAACTAGATGTTTGAGGTGATGAAAGAAAAAGGACCAACGAGGACACTCAGAAGTAACTGTCTGAGGGGGAGGAGGAAAGCCAGGGGGCGGCTGTCACAGACGCTGAGAAAGCAGAGTGTTTTGAAAGAAGGGATGTTGACTGTGGCCAAGACGGCATGAGGTACTTTGGTTTGGCAAGGTAGAACTAGCGGGAGATTTTAGCTGGGGAATGTTCCACGGAGGTGGGGGTACATCGAGGAAGGAGGGAGAGGTATCCAAATAAGTATGCTGGGTGTAGTCTATGCTTTGGACGAGCTTGGCTTGAAAGGCATCAGAGACACAGGGTCATCGCAGCAGAGGGCTGCGGACTTTTCCGGGTGTGTCATTGTCTGTTCCCTCAAAACGTGAGAGGAAAACAATAGGAAGCAGGTGCCAGAAATCCGTGATGATCGTGAGGACTGCTCCCTAGGTGACCGTGTGGTGGAGAGGGGGAGGAGCCTCAGGCGTGTTTCTCCTAAGTTCAGGATGGAGGAGCAGTGGTTTCCAAGCGCCGGCGGAGTTGCAAGAAGGCTTCCATCTCCCGTCTCTCTCCCGCCCTGGGTCTCATCGCTGTGGCCCATGGTGGTGGTATGGGTTGGGAGATAACATCTTCCATGCAAAAGGCCTAAAACGGTGGTAATGGGGGAGATTCCAAGATTGAGTTAAGTCAACAAAGCTTGAAATCGAGGGGTAGGGGTTGGGAGAGCGTTAAAGGGGGCATCAGAGGGAGGAGGAGGCCGCTGGCAGAGCACAGAGCCGTCTTGTGAGGGGGCCGGGGGATGTAAGGGGCTCGGGTTTGGGGTGATAGGGGCTAGATACATGGGACCTTGGCTGGCCTGGAGATTCAGATCGCATGTCTGGTGCAGAGATATTTCTTTGTCCAGGACGATAGAAGCGTGGGGAGCTATCAGAAGCTAGGAGAGGTTTGCCTTGGCTGCGGCCCCGGCCAGGATGGACCGGAAGCCTCTGTAAAACTCAGCCCTGCTGGTGAGATTGGCCTCGATGTCTCATATCTGGTGGTGAGGAGGCTGTGCTTTGGGGCCCTTGAGGGGAGGATCAGAGATGCTGAGCCACAAAGCAACATCACAGAACTCCCCTGTGATTCTGGCCTCTGCAAAGCTGGGATGTCAGAGTCTGAGTCCTCAGCTCGCCAGGAAGGGGATGCAAGGGCTGCAGTGCCCGGGGGGTATTTGGAAGTGCAAGGAGAGGCCGGAGTCTTGAGGATCCGCGATCTTGCAGAGGGCCACCTGTATCAGGCCACCATAAAATAACTGAGGTGTACGCTCTCCAGTGAAGGTGCAGGGTCCAATCTAAAAGAAGAGGCCTGCCGCGACTACCCGGCCACAGCCCAGGCGCTGTCAGGAAGTGAAGGTCTTTGTCAAGGAAACCCCATGTTTGCAAAGCTCCTTCAATTCTCTTTGGGTGGTGGGGGGTGTCAGGGTGCCCGATCTGAGAGGGAGCCCCGATGAGGAAAGGAGACCAGATGGGGCATGACTGTGACAAGAGGAGAACCAAGCCCTTCCTCCAAAGTGAGCCCTTTAGGGATCCCCAGGTTGAGACACAAGAGGCCTGGTAGCCTCTTTGGGCCTGGTCCCTGGTTTGCATTTGTCAGACTCGAGGGCCTCAGAGCGCTGCTGTTCCAGCGAGAGAAGGTGGGGCAGAAGGCATGATTTTCTGAGGTTCGAGAAGCAGAGGAGGCAACAGTTACATAAATGTTTCTAAATCTTACAGCTGCGTATAAAGAAAGAATGTTATCACCGATTTTGTTTCTGCTGACTGTTATTGTCGCTTCTATTATCAAATGGGTTCTCCTAGATGGAAAACACACTCAAGGGTGCCCAAACCAGCCAACTTGCCCAGGAGTGGAGAGGCGAGACGTGTCCTTGACTAGCAGCGTTTGATTGTTTCTTCCCCAGGACCAAGGGCAGTGCCCTTATAGCAGGGCACACGACGTCTGGGAGAAATGGGGGGGTTCTGCCTCGAAGAATAGGTTGTCTGACAAACCAGTGTGTTGGGCAGGAGATCTCGGGAGATAATTCTGGGTCTGTCAAGAACACCTGAAATTCTCACCCATGCCTCAACTCTTGGGAGGAAACTGGCATTGTTGTCCTTTAAAAGAAATAAGAAGCAAAAGACCTCCTCCTTTTAATAAGAAACTTTGGCTTACTGCGTTTTTTGCAAGCGTCCTTTTCTGGCTCTGAAACATTTTTTGATTCCAAGCTGCAGGGCTTAGGCCCTGGGGTGTGGGGTCTGTGGTGTTAAAGGACGCTGGAGTCTGGCATCGCTTGGGGAGAGCAATGACGGGCCTCAAGGAAGCCCTGCTCACCTCGCCAATAACTCTCATCAGTCACTCCACTCTGTGTGTCCTTTTGTCTGGTCCTCTCCTCGTTCTGTGCTCTGTTGTTGAGGTCCATGTATTCGGGGGTAAAACAGTCCCGGGTTAAAGGAGAAGAGGAGGCAAGGACGCCCCAGTCCCCCTCTCACGTGGACTGATAAGACGGTGGGCAGAGGCGGAGCCGTAGGAGATGCTGCGCAGACCCCACAAAGTCACTCGTGCCCCTCAGACCCCACGGGCATTTGGTTAATTCATTCGCTCAGACTGATCTGGTCTTCATCATGAGTGTCTGCCCTCTGGACCGGATAGTAAGGGGAAAAAAACCACTGGATTTTTATCTAATCTGGTGTCATCTGATGCAGTCATGTGACTGGCCCGTTTGTACAAAGACACAATCTCTTTGGTGAAAATGCTCTCTCGGATTCCCACCCCACCTCCCTCCCTATTCCTTTCCAAGATGGGGATGGGGGTCTCCCTGGTGATGGGGACAGGGGGTCTATGACATCTTACATTGTTTGCAGCGTCCTTGTTGGTCTCCAGGGAAGGATGACTCTTGTCTCCCGGGTCCTGCTGGTGGCACTGACCTGCTCACCCATGTCTGTCGCTGGTGTAACTTGCATTTTTGTCTGTCATGTGGGCTCCCTGGCTGACTCAGCCTCAGCCTGCAGACCCCTCTGACTCTGGGTCTCATCCTCCACCCTGCCCCTGGCCAGGGCTGTCCACTCCACAGCCTCAGCTGCAGGGCCACCTAGCCCCTAGCCGCATTCGGCTTCCTTCCCGG